>PKQL01000062.1:0-135891 GCA_002916455.1 Penicillium sp. CF05 | reverse complement strand
TACAGTAGATTTCGAAAACGGATTCCCCTGTGAACACTAACGCCCTTTTTCTCGGCCCGTACCTGAGGCCACCCTAATCCATATTCGGCTAAGAGGTAAATAATCCTTTCCTAAAAATAGGACCCTTTTCAGTTTTAGAACCAATCCATTACGTTTGATACTGTACTTTACATGAAATCCATATACACGGCTACCTCAGTGCCCCTCCATGCCTGACATTCCACCTTTCTACAGCACCACCATCTGAGAATTGCTAGTAACATATTCAAAATATGGCACCAACCCTACCTATGTCAAAGCTATACTTTATTCGCGATATGATACAAAGTCAGTCACTAACCACGTTTCAAATGGCGGACGCAGCCGAGTGTAGCGAAAAGACGATCAAAAATATACGCAGAAATCTGCGTCTGTTTGGACAAGTCCATGCCCCCTCAACTCGTATCGGTCGGAGACGAAGTATAACACCACCTATGCTAGAAGCGCTCTGTGACCATCTACTGGAAAAACCAGGCCTGTACCTCGAAGAGATGGCTATCTTCCTATAGGATGAATTCCGGATGCTAGCGTCAACCTCTAGTATTAGGAGGGCCCTTRTATCTAAAGGCTGGTCTAAAAAGACTGCCCGATAGAGTGCCAAAGAGCAGAACGTCGAATTACGAGAAATATATCTTCATAACCTCTCCGATTTTGAGTCGTACCACCTTGTTTATGTTGATGAATCTGGATGCGATAAGCGAATTAGGTTTTGACGAATAGGCTGGTCACCACTCGGTGTAGCACCTCGATAAGTATCTCAATTCCACCGTGACGAGCGTTATCAAATCCTGCCTACGTATTCCTAAGACGGTATATTGATTACTCGCGTCTTTCGCGGTTCGACGGATGCCACTGTATTCGAAGACTTCATCGATGAGCTCCTTCGTCATTGCGGGAGATGGCCGGAGCCGAAGTCTGTCCTGGTCATGGATAATGCATCGTTTCACCGCTCTAAGCGGATTTTACAGATGTGCGCTGATGCGGGAGTCAAATTGATATATTTACCCCCGTACTCGCCAGACTTGAATCCAATTGAAGAATTTTTTGCTGAGCTCAAAGGCTTCATAAAACGCAATTGGAGCAACTACGCAGAAGATCCTGACCGAGAATTCGCCTCCTTCCTCGAGCGGTGTATTTATCAGGTTGGGGCAAGACAGGCTAACGCTAGAGGCCATTTTCGGCACGCCGGCTTGACTATTGAAGAATGGGATGATTGAAATTATGCTTCTAGTAGCACYATCTCATTGAGCGAATCACCTTGCATTGAGCCTGTAACGCTGCTTGCTACTTCTGTCCCCGGTTACAATAATGTTCAAAATCAGCTTTCCCTCATACTCCCTGTTGCATCTCCCAATGTATGTTAACCAGCCACCGTATATTACGGGATATTYAGCAAGAATAGAAACTACCCAAGCTACAGTAATTATACCACCAATCTCTCTCTTTTATTTCTAGGGCCCCACCGGGGCTGCACTAGTAGGTATAGGTATATGATTTCCTCGCAGCTGTCAAAGTACCTCCGAAGAATCGGCACAACAGCGACCTTAATGTATCTTGAACGATCTATAATGTTATTCTCTCCTTCAGTCACAGACAGACGCAATTTGCCCTTGAAACGTTGCGATTGCTTCGAGATGTGGAAGACAACAATGTTCTCCTTTTCGATCGTTTTTCAGGCAGATAAGCACACTTTTGGTGGCATGGTRGGTGGTTGAGGATTGTAAGTTTTTTGATGGGGCGCGCAAGTCACGTTGACACTAGGCAATCGAATTCTGTTGCCAGAGCCACCAAGTATTCACCCCACCTCCCATCCTCTACCAATTTTTACTCATGCTTYAGGACAACGTTAGGACGCATAATTATGACGCATAGCCATGGTCCTAAGACGGGCTCATCGAAAATCCCGTCACGGCTGCGCGGAGTGCAAGCGGCGGCGAGTCAAGGTAGCCAACATCATTCAGCCTTTCGCAATGACTCTTACTGATGTTTCTCCTACAGTGCGATGAAAACAGGCCGACGTGTTCCAATTGTGCCAATCGAGACACCGTGTGTGAGTATGAGTCGTTGACTTCATTACTCTGGACAAGTGAGCAACGGGCTTCACGTCATGTGACTCGCGCCTCGCGCTCCAATAGAGACCAGCGGACCGAGACCATTTTGGGGGTGGGCGCGAACACACAAGGAATCGTGCGTCAAATACTCAGCGAAAGCTCAGCCCCTACCTCATCAGCTCCCACGCTAAACCTCCAGCACATGGAGCTGATGATGCAGTGGTGCAACTCAACATACCAGACGCTGTCKCGTAACGAGCGCACCGATACAGTCTGGCGACACGCTGTGCCGGAGGAGGCTCTTTCAAATCCCTTTTTAATGCACGGCATACTTGCCCTATCGGCCCTACACCTTGCGCGGACATCCCCAGAGAAGACTCGGCGAGCAGCCTACCTTGAGCAGGCTATGGCACACCAGAACCAGGCCCTGGAACTGTTCCGTGACCTGTTATGTGACCTTAACAAGGCTAACTCCAAACCTATGGTTGCCTTTGCGGGAATAGTGGTCTTGTATACGTTTGGGTCCCCGCATATACGGGACGTGCAAGACCCCTGGGCCTGCATCGATAGTTTATGTCAAGTTTTGGTTCTCTCACGAGGTGTGTTGCAACTAATCCGGTATCCGGCGGATACAATCAGTGGCAGCGCTTTCGCGCCGATATTGCAGCTAGACGAGTCATATGCGCCGCTACAGGGGGAAGCGAAGACGATCATTGACGATCTCTACGAGGCTAACAACCTGTGTGGGTTGCAAGACGCTAACCACGAGACAGAGGTATATGCGTCCACTATCGGGAATTTCGCTAAAATGCTAAGCCTGGTGCATGGTGGCGTAACCACCAGCACCGTTGCAATCAGATGGGCGATCAAGTTGCCTCAGAGATTCCTTGAGATAGTCCGGGGGCGCGAACCGTTGTCACTCGTGATATTATCCTACTACTGCGTTCTTTTACAGTACCTCAAACATAGATGGTGTTTCGAGGACTGGTGTGTGCAATTAGTTCAGGCTGTGTGGGCGATTTTGGATGACCATTGGAGATCGTTGGTTCATTGGCCGATGCGTGAGATTCTTGGTGAAAATTATTTAGATCAAGTATGACTTGGACTTCGAGATTAGCCTTTAAATAAAACACTAAAGCAACTGAATTTCTATTCTAGAACATGAGCCGACTTTCGTTGGATGAGTGGGTTGCCGACTCAGCTGGTCAAGGCAGCGGAATGGATTGAGTGGATAGACGAGGTCGACGAAGATATTCGGCTCCTTGATTTTGGAGAGAGCTTCCTTCAAGGACAGGAACCTCAGAAGCTGGCACAGCCAGGTTCACTGAGGGTACCAGAGACGATTTTTACGGACTTTTTTTGATTATCGCGTCGACTTATGGCGCACAGGTTGCATGGTACGTCAACATATTGTTCTTCTGAAGAAAACATACTCACGGCGATATGAACTGCAGATATACTCATTCTTGTTTACGGCATGGCCATTCTGGTACCTTGGCGAGGACGAAGTCTTCGTATTCCAAATGATTGGCTTTGTGGAGCGGTTGCCAGCTGAATGGGAGTCCAAGTGGGAATCAATGCGGATGAAGTCTAGCCATAATCTGGAGACAGAAGAAGGTAAATGAACTCACCGACAAACAGAACTGTTGCTAATTTTGCTCAAAGATTACGGAACGTCGAAGCTTGAACGGAAGTTTGCTGGGATGGTACCCAATCCAACACTCGAACCTCTACTTGATGTGACCCGAGGATTGATGCGATTCTTACCGTCTAATCGCCTTACTGCAGAAGAGGCACTTGATTTGCTTGGTAACGCTCAAGACCAATGAATAAATCAAACAAATCTATCGCTCATTCTCCACGCAGGGGAGGCGAGTCATCTAATACAACAAGGCAGCCAAATCTCACCCAAATATGCCAATACCAATGCCAACACATTTTCTATACCATTTCAACAATGGGTATTCCGTTCTTCACATTCTCAACCTAGTCACGGATATTCTCTACGAAACTCCGGGCTATCCCTGGTTTGATTCCCTTGCCGACAAAGAATTCTGGGTTTTGATCACTATAGATGTGCTCAAGTTCAAAGCCATCTGATAGTGTTATATCACATGCTTGTCGGAATCCAGCTTTGAGGCTATCATCGGACACATTTGATGCAAGCCACTCACCGTACTCTTTGACAGCTACGTCTTTGAACCCGGGAATCTTCAACGAAACACCTTTGAGCCTAGCTGAGTCAACAGTCGGAGTCGTTGTGGCCAATCTAGCAGAGTGTGACGGGTGAACATTGATGTTGATAGGCGGATACGGTGTTTCACCGCTGAGAGTGTGACCGCCTTTGCGCCTTTCTTTCTCCTGCCTCTGCTGATCCTCTATGTAGAGCTCGTCCCGGATTTCATCTGGAACGTCTTTGTGCGTCTCTAGGGTACCGCCTTTCTCGGCATAGGTGACCAGACGCCTAAGAGTTTGCGTGCGAAGTCGATAATGCTTTTTTCCCCTCGGATCTAGCTAATAGTATGGGCCTAAGTGGCATATAGCTAAATCACATTTCATCAAGTCATAAACGCGGCGCCAAATTCCTTGCTGTCCGTATGCATTTTCTTTAGCATCTAGCTGGGTATCTCGATCATTAAGCATCCTCTGTGTCACGGAAGATTTACCTCTCTTCTCCCCTTTCCGTCTAGCGGATGGAGAAGTGCAATCCTCTACGTAATTGAAACATATTCTCAGCGTGAGTCTCTTTCCACGACAGAAATGTGTCGACYACATCCGAAGTTGTTTCTCGATAGGAGCCTAAACAATATCGGTTCTGTTAAAACGTTTGGTTAGATCACGCTGGGAACGATCATTGACTGACACAACGATCGCCGTGTCATCGACCCTGACCCTCTTGTTGCGGGATACTTTCTCTCGAAGGACAGTTTCTAGCTTCTCTCCTAGAAACAACCGCTAGTAGTCGCTTGGGCCAACACCAGGTCTTCTTCCGTGTCCTTTACTACGGCCTTGTTGTTCAGGGTGACTCGCCATTCTATGAAGTAGTGCACACAGCTTAGCGGATCYTCGTCGTAGGTCTTGTCTTTATCCCATTRAGATTCCTRGAGCAAAGGTATAGTGTCTAGTCGAGGTTGGCTTGCGGGGYTGGGCTCATCGTCGAGTAGAATAGATRGGGAGGGACTGGAGTTGAACTGTGTAGCACAAGGGCTTCGGAAGTATCCCGGGGTAGGTGGCGAGTATTGTGAATCAKGTTCCCATGGTTCAAGCTCTTGAGGCTGAGAGATGTAATCATCGTGGTACTGGCTGCCGTTCATACCTACACACGATCAAAGCCTTACAAGTCTGTCAGCGTAAGTGGGCGCCACCAGCAGTGGGTAGACACGCCCATCAATGAATAAAGCGACGATGGGGGAGCTAAAGTCATGGGAAACATAAGAGAGAACCATATTGGCCTACCGGGTTTGTTCCTCTACAGCAGTAGCACAGTCTTCGTCATCAAAGCACAARATGAAGACAAAGGCTGCGGAGGAAATGGGAAAAGGGGTGGGGGCTTTGGATCAAGCCAGATCGCCAGATCTCCCGACCAATTTAGATACCTTGCTAGAACATTCMAAGTTGGTATACGGTAATTTACAACGACCCATTAGACACGAAAGCCTAATACGTTCAATACCACGATACGGCAAAGCAGGGGTTGGTTTTAAAGTAACCCAATAAGGATTAGGGTGGTTTCGGGTACAGGCCGAGAAACAAAGCGTGAGTGTCCATGGGGGAATCCGTTTTCGAAATCTACTGTATCTACCTAGGTATGTTCGATGACTCGGTTATAGAAACTAATGGGATCAGGTACTAAAAAAACTGAATAAGAAAAACAGAAATATGCTGGTTCCAGAGGGGGTCGAACCCTCGACTTTGACGTTATTAGCATCACACTCTAACCAACTGAGTTATGGAACCGATGATTTTTTTTGGAAATTTTAAGCATCAAATTCTGACGAGATCTCTTAGATCACATGATCGCATGTGAGTTTAGAACCCTAATTTTCAGGCATTCAGGGAAATGGGGCCCATGTTATGGTTATTTAGTATCTCTCTCTCTCTCTCTCTCTCTCGCACTTCCTCCTTTCTTCTTTCCTTCTCTCCTCATCCTCAGTATCTCGTTGGATGGATTTATTACTACAACAAGCTCGCCTCATCACATTATACTGAAAATTCCTATTACGAAGCCCTATACGGAGAACTGGCGAAATGCACGTGCTTTTACGACTGTATAACCAGAGGTTCCACTTCTCGGTATCACTCTTAGTCCAGCACCCACCTTCGTCATCCGAATGAACAACATAGTAAGCCTTTACCATTGGGTATTATAGGTGCAAGACTACACTGCTTCGTGGCGCTTGGTACGCTGCAGCGAGGGTATTTGAACCCTCCTTTTTTGTTGGATTTTATCTATAACTACATTTAACAGTAAGCACGAACTTATTAAGTGCAACTATCTGAGTTTCGATCTCGCTCGCCACAAACAATATCATGGATCAACTTCGTGCCGAACTCAGCGCTGAATTCGCTTCCGCCATTCAAGCCCTCCAAAGCGAAATCCTAACCCTCTTACAGCAGTCAACCTTTCGACAGCCGGTTCATATGCAGTTTCAGTTTCGCTCGCCCTTGCCATCATCCTTACATCGAATCGACCGCAATCCTACCTGCACGTTCCGGCATCCATAACGTGAATACAATTCTCGATCAACTTCGCCGTGTACAATAGATATCAAATAAGGTTCACGAAGCCGAAGATCGCCTCCTTTCGGTTAAACAAGACCCCGACTCCATCACTATTTATATCTTTACGAAGCCAAAGGTTCAAGTGCAATTCCAACACCTCGCTTCTGAACCCATTATCTCAACAGCTCAACTTTTCACGTACATACTCCGAATTCATCAAGATCATACAACAGCTCAGCGGCTATAGTCACGATCAGCAAGAATAACAACAAAACAACAATGACGATGCGATAGACCTAAAACGGTTAACGCTAACATCGGTGGAGCACAACATAGAGCTAAGGTTGCACTTAAAGCAAGCGATAATGATAAAGATTTCGATGATGATAATGTTGATGGAAATTCCAGCGAAGATGAACACCAGCATGAACAATAGAGAGATTAAATATATAGAGGGACTATGATAGAATCAAAAAATTAGAAAAGAAAAAAAAAAACAAGCTGGTTCCAGAGGGGGTCGAACCCTCGACTTTGACGTTATTAGCATCACACTCTAACCAACTGAGTTATGGAACCGTTGATTGATGACTTGTAATATTTTGAACATCATATTGGAAAAGCACAATATTATCAATTCCATTTTGTACTTAATCAAAAAACATATCTACTACCTATAACCCGCTATCATAGTACCGCCTTTATTCAAAGTTCGTTAAATTCTTTATTAAAAGAGGATAGATATGTTGAATATACAGATGTAGCGATCTATATTGCATGTGTGTGAACCAAAGAATAGTATATAAAGAATACTATGACTAAAATTCCAATTTTTTATACTGTAAAAAGTAAATGAATGATTTGTCTGTCTTCTTCATACATGGAAAGGAGCATCTATTTATGCTCCTTTCTCGTATACCCCCATTATTGATAAAAAAGAAAGACTCGACAGGACTCGGTGAGAATGACAACACAGTAATAAGCAAAAACTGACTGAAAGCAGGCCGAATTGCAATATCGAGGCGATGATGCAGTGTGATACTGAGCTGTATACTGGGGACAGCAAAAGCATGATTGAACTGCATACAGCCAAGGAATCCAGGCTTCTCTTGGTAGGAGCCTGAGTGCAGATCCTGCATGTCAGAGATCTGCATTGTAAACCCCCGAATTAGGGTTAGCGTTGCACCCGTGGARAAGGCCAGTGTTAATGGGAATTAACTGGGATTTTCAACAAGATTAAGCTATATAATAAATGCTATTACCAGTCCCTAAATATAATCTTCCTACTTAATCTAATTTTATACTGGTATAAATATATAACCGGGTTATCGACCAGGCCCCACCTTTGTCGCAGGTATCTGTGTTCGATAACTCGGTTATAGAAACTGATAGAATCAGGTACTAAAAAAACTGAATAAGAAAAATAGAAATACGCTGGTTCCAGAGGGGGTCGAACCCTCGACTTTGACGTTATTAGCATCACACTCTAACCAACTGAGTTATGGAACCGGGAATGATGGTTCGTGATATTTTAACCATTATATTCGAAAGTCAAAATATTATCAATTCTAGGTAGGACTATCGATCACATGACGAGCCCCGCTCGACTCGGCGACGTAATACATCTGACACACCCCTGTCAGTTGATTCCCGTTTCATGATTGAAAGGACCTTCATCCTTTACAATTATCCCCTCTCTTCCAGGAGGATGCTATGGAAGCCTTGGAATCCCACATGGGGCGTTTTCCTTTTGACTGGACCGTGTAACTCTATCGGTTCGATACTGTTTCGTTTGTGGCTTGTGACCCTGTGTTCTCATTGTTCCCTTATGTTTTCTTTTGCCTCACTTTGGCTGCGCTGTGGTGAGACGGGGTAGTCTTAGGGATGCAGACATGTCTTTTCGTTGCCGATGCGGTAGGCATTCGGTGGCTTTTCAATCAATTTCGCTTCTTTTGAGTCTTTTGTACTTGGCAATGATCTTTGGTGCATTTGCTATTACGTTTACAGGCACCCATTGATTATATTCTGATAGCCAGCCGTACCATTTCACCAAGTAGTGTAGTTCGCCTTCGAATCGCTGGTCATCCTTTACCTCTTCGACTTCCCATTCCTCGTCATCTGCTAGTTCAGGTAGGGGTAGTTGCTCCGGTTCGCCCTCACGCTAATACCATAGCTGTAGTAGGGAGACAGGGAAGACGTTATAAATCGCTATATATTGGCTGTGACGATCTGAGGTTTCTGCCAAAGGTTTCCGCCTTGGTTGTTGTTTGCATGTGACAGGACCCCACGCACAAAGGATCTGTGACCTGGAGGATCCTTTCTTCCTTTCCCTTTACTTCTCTGTACTTAGTATTTTAGTTGAAATGCGCTCTTTTCATTGAAGATCTGGCTGGTAACATAATACTAAGTACCACTCTCATTTCTTTAACAGCACGTCCGTACAGACCATCATTGTGATTGGTCTCGGCCCTATCATTTCTCCACTTTCGTTCCTTGGCATCGTATAGCCAAGACCTTGATCCCGATCCCGAACCGAAGTCTCTGACCAATCAAAATGGCCGGATCGAAAAGAAACCCACCGACGAACCGAGGCAAGCAGCCTGCTGTCATACTTGAAGAAGATGATGAAAGTCATGAGTAAGAGACAGCCGCTGCTCTCGACCCGAATACCCCGACTCCCGATCCGTAGAGACTAGTTGATACTGGTGATTATAAGGAAGAAGATGAATCCTCGATTCGTGCACGATTGCAACAAACACCGAGTAAAGAGAGGTTCTATGAACTCGCTCGCGATCATAAGAGATTGAAGAACCGAATCTAAGAACTTGAAGATGAGGTGACTATACTTCATGTAGAGAAGGTTGAGACCGACATGCTTCTTAAGTCGCTTTAGCAAGATTGTGAGGAAGCTATTACTCACTAGGATATTGCAATTCGTGAGCGTGGCGATCTTGCCTTTCGCCTTATAAATGTTTAAAATCAGATTAGTTCCGGCGTACCGATTGTGGAGGCCGCTACTAGTTGTAAGACTACGAAGATGCCTGACGCCCCGATGTTAAACGATAGGAAGGAGGTCCGTTTTGAAACCTGGGAAACCGTGATTCGCTAGAAACTTGAAGCTAATACCGACTATTATCCCCTACCTATTTATCGTAAGCTCTATGTTTAGAGTCGTTGTGAGGGTAAAGCCTAGTTATATATTACTCCCCGGATGAGTGCCGACGCTAGCACCCCCTACGAAGACGCCGAAGATATTATTCTCCACCTAAAGACCGTTTTCGCTAACCCGAACCGACGTGCCGAAGCCTACACTATATACCATAAGCTTAAGATGAAGCTAAAGGATAGTTTTACTAATTTCCTCGCGGAATTCATATAGCTTGCTAAAGAGGCTGTGGTTGTGATCGAAAACCGGAAGCGAGACTTATACTCTAAACTCCCCTACCTGCTTTAAAGCTAGGTTATGTGGGTAGTTAACCAGGAATCTGTCTTATTCGATACTTTCGCCCGGAATTGTTAGAGTATGTCCTACGAGATTAACCTATAATAAGAAGCAAAATCCACTTTCCGTGTACGATCTATAGCAGCTATCTTAGGTGGAAGTGGCGGTGTATCCTCGATAACGACAAATTAGACACACACTTCTCGTGTGAAGCGTGAGGGGAGTACTAATAACACCGGAATGTCGCCTACTAAAAGAGAGACTTTGATAAGAGAAGGACGATGCTTCTATTGTAAGGAGTAGGGATATATGACTCGCGAATGTCCGAAGAAGAAACCGACTCTTATAGCTGTGGCTACTATTCCCACTACTCCCACACCCCGTGTTAATAAGATTGTGGAACTCGAAGCTGATACCGATACCGATTCGGGAAAAGCCTATGCCTAGGCGAAGTCTCCCTTCTAGGCGGAAGAAAGGTGTCACTATTTTCGCTAGATTTATAAAAGTTGATTAGAGGTCCTAGGGATAGCTTAGTTTTTAATACTTAGCTAATGTATAATGGACGCTTATTTTCTATTTTAGCGCTTGGTGACACTAGAGCAGACGGGTATGTTTTTATTAATTTAGCAACGATCCTATTACTAGGTAAGCGTTTCGGGATTAGAGTGGAACGACTAAGTCGCGAATGTCCGGTACGAGGTTTTAACAGTAAGCCAGTA
Source organism: Penicillium sp. CF05 (assembly GCA_002916455.1). NCBI lineage: Eukaryota > Fungi > Ascomycota > Eurotiomycetes > Eurotiales > Aspergillaceae > Penicillium > Penicillium sp. CF05. The sequence continues at coordinate 124,921 of PKQL01000062.1, read as the reverse complement.
GAACTAATACGCTATACCGCCATTCTTACAATCTATGTTAATAGAAGAATATAAAGGCAGATTCCTATGTTGATTATAGATCTCGGACGATACGATATGATCTTAGGACGAATATGGTTTGCGGAGCACGACGTTCTCCTTGACTATCGACGATACCGTATGATCTAGCCGGATGAGAGAACGTTATTCGACGAAGTGGTAAGTAAAATCTCTGTCCTAATACCGAAAGCTATTCTATAGAGATCTCTGTAGAGTGATACCTATTAGAAAGATATAGATCGTCGAGATCGTCTCCTAGAGTAGTCTTAACAAACTAATAAGCCCCGGAGTAGTATCTACTCTTATGCCCGTAAACGATAATATGGATATTGGCAGGTGAAGGAATAGAGAAAGATGGTCCGAAATATTAACAACGAAATCCCCGCTGTTCTAATCTCCTTCGAAAAGGAAGAAGACTTAGAACCACCACTCCCTCCTATCGATATTAGTGCTATTGGTAGAGCCGGATTCGACAGACTATAATCGAAGATGAAAAGAGATCTAGAGAGCGGAGTTGAGATATTCGTAACCTCACTTTGTGAGATCGATCGAGTTCTTTCTATGAAATTATCTGTTAAAAAAGATCTCGAGCTCGATGAAATCAAGAGAACGTTGCTAAAGGAATACTATGACCTTGCCGAAGTGTTCTCGAAGAAGAAATTAGATGAACTACCCCCGTATAGGCCTGGTGTAGATCATGATATCATTCTCGAAGCCGAAGCCTAACTAGGATACTATCCTCTCTATAAGCTCTCTCTTAACGAATTAAAAGCTGCGAAGTAGTATATTATTGAGAATCTCGATAAAGGATTTATCGTTCCGAGTGCTGCACTATATGCCTTACTAATTCTTATAGTAAAGAAGCCTGGTGGTGGTCTCCGTTTTTGTGTGGATTTCCGGAAGCTAAATGCTATTACGAAGAAGGACTACTACCCTTTGCCCCTGATTGATGAAGTTCTGTAGCGAACTAGTAAGGCTAAGTTCTTCACGAAGTTAGACATTCGACAAGGTTTCTATCGGATTCGTCTAACACCGGAAGTAGAAGATCTCATAACTTTCCGTATAAGGTATAGATCTTTCAAGTATAAGGTTACACCTTTCGGTCTGACCAATAGTCCCGCTACCTTCTAACGATTCATAAACAGCATTTTAAAAGAATGTATAGACGACTATACGGTTACATTTGTAGACGATATCTTGATCTATAGTAAGACTCTCGAGGAGTATAGACAGCAGGTCAGAGAAGTACTTTCCCGTCTATAGAAAGCAGGTCTCTAGGTAGCACTATCAAAGTGTGAATTTGCCATTACCAAGACGAAGTTTCTTAGTTTTATCGTGAGCACCGATGGTATCGCAGTCGACCCAAAGAAGATCAGTGTGGTTTAGTTATAGAAGCCCCTATCAACCGTGAAAGGAGTATAGTCGTTCCTAGGTTTCTACAATTTCTACCGACGATTCATTCGGGGATATAGTGCTATTTCGAAGCCTTTACACCGTCTGACCCGGTAAGATATTCCCTACAACTAGTCTCCACTCTATAAAGCAGCTTTCCAGCTTCTAAAAGAAAAACTAATAAGTGCACCCGTTCTTCGTCATTACGATCCCGTCCGTCGGACCCGAGTAGAAACAGATACCTCAGATAGAGTACTCGGCGCAGTTCTCTCTTAGTACTATAAAGACGATGATTTCTAGCACCCAGTGGCATTCTTTTCGAAAATAATACAGTCCGTAGAGATAAACTATAAGATACGTGATAAGGAGCTTCTAGCGATTGTCCGTGCACTATAAGAATAGCGACCTGAACTCGAAGGACTCTCCCGAAAGGATCGCTTTAAGATCCTTACAGACCATCAGTCTCTAGAGTATTTCATAACCACCCAACAAATAAATTAACAACAGATAAGATAGAGTGAATTTCTCTCCCAGTTCCACTTCCTAATCAAGTATCGACCCGGCAAAAAGAATATTATCACAGATGTTCTATCACGGAAGGAAACACCATACACCGATAATAGCCGGCAGATTACGCTCCTACCCGCAGAATATCTAGAAGAAGGTATACGACCGGAAGTCGAGATCAGTCCTATTAACCTAGAGGATACTCAACGCTAGGAGATCACAGAACGGGTGAAGCATACTAATAGACAGAGTGCAGAACTAGCAGAGTTCCGTCAGATTACCGAAAACGGAGATAATGATCACTGGACATTACAAGATAGACTCCTCCTTTTCGAAGGACGACTTAAAGTTCCTAACGAAGGTGATCTACGAGCTAGACTACTCGATGACATACACCGCCAGCCGATGATAGCCCACCCTAGCATTAAAAAAATGAAGAAGATGACTACCATACGATACTATTAGCCTAAATTAGTAAAGGATATAGAAAGATACGTCTATAACTATCTAATATATAAACGAATCAAGCCTTAGTATAATCGGACCCTAGGACTCCTACACCCACTCCCGATCCCTAAAAGACCTTAGCAGCATATTACAATAGATTTCCGTTCTTTCCCTAGAGATCGTTATAGCTACGACGCAGTTTATATGGTGGTAGATCGTTTTAGCAAAAGACCAATCTTAGTCCCGTATCATAAGGAGACAATAGCGAAGCAAATAGCAAGACTCTTTATTAATCATATACTCCGAAGTGTAGGTATACCCGATAGTATTATTTTAGACCGAGGTGGTCAGTTCGTTTCTAAGTTCTAGGCGGAGTTCTATCGAATCCTAGAAATTAAGAGAAAGCTTTCCACAGCTTATCATCTATAGACCGATAGTCAGAGTGAGATTACAAATCAGTATATAGCACAAAGGCTAAGACCATACGTAGAATTTAACCAGGATAACTAGTCAGAGTGTTTACTAATAGTCGATTTTACAGCATCGATTCTCCTATAGGACACAACGAAGAAGTCACCTTTCTTCATTAAACGAGGATATGAACCTTCTATATCATTTAACTAGAGAGACTAAGAGACTATAACATAGAATAAACGAGAAGCCGTTAACATATTAACCCGGCTTTATAATATCTAGAATGAGATAAAGCAGCAAATTGCCRATRCCTAAYAGAAAATGATTYAATAGGCAAATAAGCGACGGCGGGAAGAAGACTTTGATATCGGAGATTATRTTTTTATAACAAYAAAGGATTAGATGTTAGATCGTCCTAGTCGAAAACTCTCTTATCTTACTAGTGGTCCATATAAGATTCTCGAGAAGGTTAGAAACGCCTATCGTGTCGATTTGCCTAACTCGATTCGAGTCCATCCTATATTCAACCTAAGCAAGCTTCGAAAGGCAACAACGTTAGAACCTCTCCGAGGGCAGCATATTGATCCGCCACCACCGATTAAGGTCTCCGAAGAAGACGAATAGGAAGTTAATAAGATCCTGGATTTAAGAACACATTACCGGAAGCTACAATACCGAGTCTAATGGCTAGGTCATGATCTCGATCTATAATGGTATCCTGCAGGGAACTTTAAGCATGCTCCGCAGAAGATCTAAGAGTTCTATAATCAGTACCCTTTGAAGCCCGGGCCCTCTATACGCTTACAGGATTGGTTTAATACAGCGAGAGATGAAATCATACTCGAGGATCATGCTGATGACGACAAACCAGCATTCAGAGACTGAATGCAATTTCAGCCGGGGGTTATGTGACGATCTGAGGTTTCTGCCAAAGGTTTCCGCCTTGGTTGTTGTTTGCATGTGACAGGACCCCACGCACAAAGGATCTGTGACCTGGAGGATCCTTTCTTCCTTTCCCTTTACTTCTCTGTACTTAGTATTTTAGTTGAAATGCGCTCTTTTCATTGAAGATCTGGCTGGTAACATAGGCTAGGGAGTAGGAGGCAGTACGCCTATTTCCCGACACAGTCGAGGATTCTAAAAGGTCCAATCTATCGTGGTGATAGCTTCTTTGTTATACCTTCTTTTAGCCGTAGATTCTTTGTCGAGAGGGCCACGAGGACATTTTTCTTAAATGTTATTTCCTCGTAACGCTTATTGTAATGAGTCGCTTGCGTTTTGATGGCTTTTCGCCATGCTATCTGTAGCTTTTTCACGCAGCTCTGAGAGTTTTTCAATTCGTGATAGTGCTGCTGGTGCCTCCCTCTCTACGCTGCCGTCCTCGGCGTGTATTTGAAAGTTGGGATTAAAACCTAACAAGGCTTGGAAAGGCGACACGGTATAAACATATAACCGGGTTATCGATTAGACAACGTCTTTATCGCAGGGCCTTTATCGCAGGCATCTACCTAGGTACGTTCGATGACTCGGTTATAAGAAACTGATAGACATAGGTACTAAAAAAACTGAATAAGAAAAAAAGAAATCGTGGTTCCAGAGGGGGTCGAACCCTCGACTTTGACGTTATTAGCATCACACTCTAACCAACTGAGTTATGGAACCGATGATTGGTAATTTGTAATATTTTAACCATCATATTGGAAAGCTGTAATTGTATCCCATTTTGTACATGTAATCAAAAGTAATTTCCAAGGTTTTACCAGTGAGCACCGACCTGAGTTCTGACCGAGCATACCCTGAGCGTTCACTGAACAACCTTGGAATATATGAACATCACTGAGCATACGCTGAGTACCTAGGTACTCACTGAGTGATCACTCTGTGCTATGAAATACTCAGTGAGCAGAACCCTGAGCGCCCTCATAAAGCGGCGGCGCCGTGATCGAGAAAATCGCGACCGTGGCTTAAAATCTGGTATATACTGCTATATACTGCCATATACGTAGCCCTCTTTCTTGCGGAGCCCTCTTTCACACGGAGCCCCCTTCCGTCTGGGAACTACCTGATGTGTGGCTGCTGAAGACTGCCTGTTCGAGTCTACGGAGTGTGGAGGAGTAGCTAATCCCAATCTTCCCGCGGAAGCCGTGAAATCGGGAGCAAAACTGATCCACAGTGATGCTGGCCTGGCTCGGCCCGAGGGCTCGGAATGAAGCCTAGGAAATCAGGCAATGGTATGCGGCCTTGGCCTTGCAAAACCATCGACTAGGCTGAAATAATTATTGCAATAGACCTGGGGGTTGCGTGAGTATCAAAAAGTGGCAAGGGGTGAGCACTAAAGCAAAAAGGGAAAGCCATGTCGCTTGGCCTAAAATCCGGTGTATATGAAAGAGATATGAAGACCGTTGATCCCGAATGGAGTCACTGCCCATGCAGGTAAATGCATAGTTTCATCATGTTTGATGGCGAGTTCATATTTCCGAGTGCGCGTGTCCACTCTCCAGCCCAGTCCCATAGTGGAGTCACTCAAGAGCACGATACTTCGTGAGTCGGGGAGCGCTTCAATTCCAGCAAGCAATCCGCCTTCTGGGATGCGCACAAGCCTGATGTGGGAAGTATTACTGAAACAACCGTGGAGGACATCAGTTCGGCTCACCCATGCTGCTTTGTTCCAGTGGACTATCAATAGCAGTACTTTGATGCTGGATTGGGGAAAGCCGACTCTTGAGCGAGTCTCTGAACAAGAGTCTATATTCCCAACGCCCTACAACGTGGTAAAGCTTGAGGTGAGTAGTTCTGAGTAGTTCTCCGTTTTTATCTTTATTCATTCTTTCCCTCATACCCCAAAGAGTGAAGTTGGCTGACAAATATTGTAGAAAAAACAGACGATAAGGATGAATGGGCGGTCTTAGTGATCGAGAACAAGGCCGCTCCTTTTTCGGAGGGTACGTTGATCTCTTTGTCCTTTATGACGAATCCGAATAATTAAACTGACGTGATGCCAGCATCGCATATCCTATTCATTTGTACGGACATGATTTCTGGATTCTCGCACAAAAGAATACCACCTGGGACGGGACCCGTCCTCATTCTGGACAAAGAACCCAGACCGTCGGGTTATAGCGGTACTCTCAGCCCACGGATATCTTACTCTCGCCTTCCAATTGGATAATCCTGGGGCGTGACTGGCTGACTGCCATATCGCGTGGCACTCTAGCATGGGCCTTGCGTTGGAGTTTGTGGAAAGACAAAATTCCATATCTGCTACCATGGGCGATTGGAAAAACTCCTGGACAGAACATGCAGTAAATGGTCGGCTTGGTCAACAGGTGCTCCTTATAAGCAGGACGACTCTAGAATTTAGTTATAGAGGTTGGAAATAGCGATAAGGTATTTCCGCATAAATACAATTATCCTCGACACCTACTTTACAGACTATAGATGTTATACCAGACCTAGATAATATTTCCGCGACTGATGCTTCATGCGTGATTGAGATACTCAAATATCAAATTGCTAGACGTGGGAATTCACCGAATACCATCGTTCTATAGATCAAACCATAAAGTGGAAATTAGCGAGATCCAAGTTGAGATAGAAATATATACAAAACAAGCCACAAAAGTTCAAGGTAAAGGTACGCTCCAACATTCCACTTGTCCAACCGTCCGGTCTTCATTCAGAGTGGGCTGTCTCAAGACGTAGAGTTGCTGCAAACCTTCGTATTTCCCACTGACTTGAATAATCAGACGAGTGTTCTGCGTGGTAGTAGATCCGATGCCCGCTTCCTCAATGTAGAACGATGACGGCATGTAAGTCGCATATACGAAAGGTCCTTAAATGATATTATCCTTGTCTCCGAAGCGAAGGGCAAACGCATTGGAGTCCAAGTTAGTCTATCTACGCGCTCGCCTTCGTACGGAGCTGCTCTCCGTACTTGTAAAAAAGGACAGGCGCTGGAAACGAACGCCAACGCTATGAAACCCAACAAGGAATTTCCCCATCCATAGTTCAAACTGCGATACATTGCGGGCCCGGCAAGTGGCAAGAATGTGCTGGAAATGTACCGAAGTAGGTTGTTGGCTCCCAAAGCTGATGCCGCGGCCTCAGACCCGAAGACATCGATCAGGTACAGTTGTGCAGGTATCTAAATTGGAACATATTAAAAAAAATTGAGGCTGTGATCATCAAGTCGAGAAAGCATACAATAACGAAGAACGCACCAAAGCCCATCAAACTTGTGCCAAGAATGGGAACAAACCAATAGACCTTGTAGTATGCCGTACAGCCACAGAGGAACAACCCTCCGGCCACGAACGGACTAAACCAGAGCATAAGAAGAAGACGATACTCAGGGTGGAGTTGCTGCACACCGTCAGCTTCATGCGTGCCGCCTGAACGCGACCGTTCAGCAAGTTGAAAAGCACCATGCTAATCACTAGCGCCACACCGAGTCCGAGATAGGTGAGCCCCGAAATGGAGGTCGAGAATCCATACTGGCCCTCGAAGACAGTGGTGAATGTGGTGAAGAGCAGATACATCACACCAAACACCAGTGTCACGTAAAGGGAGATCATGAAGAGAATGGGCGATCGCACAAGAAGCATTATCGGACGGACCAGTACCTGCAGGAGGACTTGACGGGGCGACAAGGTGCTGTCTAATTTCGAGCGCCAATTGGAATTGCCCGTACTAGCACGCAGATATGCGGCCTTCCGCTCTAGTAGTACTTTGGGGTGTGTTTCCCGCAGAACAAGCACAGTAGTGGACCCGAAAAATCCGCCTAGAATGGCAAGAAGCCAAAATGTCCAACGCCAGTTCTTACCAGCCGCCACAAAGCCCCCAATGACGGGACCGAGCACCTGAATAAAGATTAGTTTTGCTTTAGACTTGGCAAACAGAAGATGAAACTCACTGGCCCCGCAAGTGGACCCATACTAAACAATGCCATGGCTAAGGCCCGTTGCTGCACGCTGGTAATGTCCGCAATGGTTCCCCCGCCCAATGCCATTGGAGTGCCGCCTGCACATCCCGAGATAAATCGAAAGACCATGAGTTTGGCGGTGTTCTTGCTCAAAGCGTTACCAATGATGAAGGCGACAAATATGGTCGTGGAAGCGTGGTAAACGGGCACCCGGCCGTACATCTCACTCAATGGTGACATGAACATGGGGCCAATGCCAATGCCGAGAACATAGAGCGTTACAGTGCGTACTGGCAACTGTAGAAGTGATGTGAAGATCAGCGGCGATATCCTTTGCCCCGGGTGCACACATTGTTGGGGCCAAGTTGCTTTTTCAATAATAAGTAAGCGATTGTCACAAAAGGCAAATAAGAACTGATGGATACAGGGGATAAGAGACAAGGTTACAGAAGCAGGGAGTACTGAAAAATACGTAATCAAGGCCAATATCGAAATGATAACACCGTGCCCCCATCTTTTGCGCGGTGACCAGTTTCGAGGATTCTCACGGTCCTCAGGTCCGTCCCAGTCGACGATCATAAAGTCGTCCTTCTTTTCTGGGCCAGCCTCTAGTTGGCTTGGGGCGATGTTGGTGGAGCTTAGGGTGGAAGACATCCTTACGGCAGGGTTTGGAACAATTGAAATGCTATCTGTCAGCCTCCAGATATCTTCAGCGTTGCTCTGCTATTTAAATTCATTTTGAGCCGAGTGATTGATTTCCCCTGTGGGCTTTCTTTCAGGTGGATCACGGAAATAGGAATTAGTGGGCTGACCGAGCAGCTTCAAAATGGCAGAAAGATACATGTGTTTATCGCGTCCGGACATGAGGCTCCGATGCTAGCAGGGGGCTAGAAGCGGAAGAAACGGAGAGATAACCCAAAATGTTAAGACATATGGAGAGAGAAATGGGAGAGAGAGATGCCGTCGTGGGTCTACATCGATCTGAGACGCTCAGACCGGACCGGACCATCGGGGATCAGCTGAATTCCCGGACATTTGTTCGGTTTTCCGTTGAGACAAGCTTCGCGTTTGACAATGTTGGCTTGGGCTATTGAATTTGCGTGATCGTGACCACCGCCTACGAAAGTCGAGTATATTGGACGCTGGAGAAGACCATCCGACATTATCATAGAGCCATTCGGGAATTATTGTGATGTCAAACACCAATTCCCAACACCTTCAGTGGAACCACAAGCAGTGCTTCCCGAAGCCGGTTCTATATCACATCCTCGACCAAAGCAAAGTCGGCAAAGGGACAAGCCGCAACTGTCATGTAACCCGTGCCGCCGCCGTAAGTAAGAATGCCATTCCATGAGCCTCGTCTGTGACCAGCACTCACAAGTTGATCTGTTCTCTTTTTGTTGTGCAGATCACGATGTGATTGCCAAAACCCTTGCTCGTGCTGTTCTTTTCGAGGACAAATCTGCACATATCCCGATAACTCGGGTTTCACTGGCATTTCAAAGCCTCAGTCTGCGGCTGCGGCCCCAGAGGTCCACGACTGACTGGTCCAGCTAGAACGACTGGTCTTGTCGCTGATGGGGAGACTCGGCGAATAGAGGTCATGCTACCTCTATGCCAGTGCCAGAATTTGCTCGCTCTGTGTCTCAGGGGACTCCTACCATGGATACTGTCATGGAAGCGCCGATAGACGGGCATTCGGAATGTGGCAGCATGCGCATCAGTGAGTCTGAGCTACGGTATGTGGGTGGTGATCACTGGGCGGCGATACTCGATGGCATTGCGGATATAAAGGACCACTTTGATCGCGATGAGCAATTACGACTAGCTAATACCCCAGACCAACTGTCGGACGAGCCTGCGCATGACCCGTCCAGGCCAAGATCTGGATATGCACTACTCCCGTACGGGTGCCGCAAGGTCGCTTCTCGCGGCGAGATTTTGGCAGCGTTGCCCCCTAAGGCTGCTGTTGATCGTTATATATCTCGATTCTTTAATTATCTAGATCTAGTTTCTGCTTGTTCGTACTCTGTGCTCCATTGGGGTCTGTGTATTCGGTATTCAATATCCTCACAGCAGCCGTTCATGGTCCAAGATTTTTACGAGAGGTAAGTTTCTCCATCGTGAGCATTGAACATTTTCCCTGACGAGAGTAGTTTGAGACATTCCGGACGAATCCATCCAGCGTTCCAATCATGTGGATCGGTCTTCTGTTCAGCATGATCTGCCTTGCCTGTTTGACTACGGACACGTTGGACGCCGAAGTGGAACATCTGTCGCTTCAGATTGATCTCTATCGAGAGAAGATTGTCCAGTGCCTAGTTTTGGGTGAATACACTAGAACAGGGCCGTGTGCTCTTCAAACGGTGATCGACTACGTCTATATTCAATTTTTGCCTTCGCATGGACGCTGATCATGGTATGTGGTATTTGCTGGCCTTGGAAATAAGCCTGGCCATGCGGATGGGCTACCACCGCGATCCCAGTCATTTCCCAGGAATTTCTTCCTTTCAAGGAGAGATGCGTCGCCGTTTGTGGGCGACGGTGTTGATAGGCGATACACTCGTGTCGAACCAAATGGGCATGCCACGCATGATATCCGACTGGAAATGGGCCACAACAGAAACGCGAAATTTGAACGACACAGACTTTGACGAACAGTCAATAGACCTTCCTCCGTCGCGTCCCCTGACTGAATACACCAATTCCCTCTGGCTGATCGCTAGACGACGCATCTTGGTAGCACTGGGCATAGTGCCCGACCTTATAGATGGTATTAAGCCATGTAGTTATGCAGATGTGATGCGCGTCGACGGCATACTGCAAGAAGGCGCAGCCAGTATTCCGTTTGTAGATGAAGCCCTTGGCGACGAGTGTGACAGACTCTCTGCAGGTCATCATGTCGCGATTGTTCTTGGGTCATATGGTCTATAAAGGGTATATTGTTCTTCATCGCCGGTTTCTGTATATAAGCCCGGCTAATCCAGATGATGACTCAATGAGCTACTCGCGAAAAGCCTGCTTGGATGCTTCGCTGGGCATGTTGAACATCCAACACATGCTTGATGAGGAAACATGCCCAGGCGGTCAACTTTATACCATGGGGTTCCGTGTGACTTCCATTATGAACCATCAATTCCTCACCGCTACTATGGTACTATGTTCCATGCTGTGTCGGGGTAAAACATTACAGCGGGAACAGGAGATTCGGGCAGCCCTTCAAATTTCCAGGTCCATTTGGATGCGAAGAAGTTCCACTTCCAAAGAAGCTACAAAAGCCGCCGAAACTGTTAGTTTCGTCCTCGCAAAGGCCGCCGATGGTCACAAGCCCAACCTCTCTTTTAGCCAAGATGTCTCCCGCGACTTACAAGACAATTACCAAACGAACGCTTTACTCAAAAATTCTGCCCCAGTCACCGGTCAACCCCTGGAAGGAAGGCTGCTACTACCAGATAATATAGATTTATTCGATCGTGAGTTTCCGGTCGGGCTTTCTGTCTTACCTGGTCTAACTAAACTATAGCGGATCAGTTTCTCATGACAGGCTCCTTTGAAATGTTGACTTCGCCCAACCAGCGAGGTCAACAATTCAGACCAAACTTGGAACACATTGGAGAGACCAGCCGACAGTTGGATGGCGAGGAATATGCCAGGACAACCATGGTTATAGCTAGTTATTTATATATAGTACTACAACAACCTAGATCCGGTAGCAGTGGACTCTGAGACCAATGTCTTGCCCTGGAGTATTTGTTATAAGAGATCCTAGCCTGGATTGAATTGTCGAGACGCCGATGAAGTGTGATACTGAGCTGTATACTGGCGACAGAATCCGTATGATCAAACTGCATACAGCCAAGGACACTAGGCTTCCTTTGTTAGGAGCCTGGGTTCAGATCCTGCATGCCTGAGATCCGCGTGGAGCACCCCGAATTAGGGTTAGGCGTTGCAGCATGAAAATGGCCAGTGTTAATGTGGATTAACTGGGACTTTCAGGATATTCGAGCATTGTATTCCGTTGACAAGCATCGATCCTGCCATTTGGAATAGATATAGGTCACATATCGTGCCGATCCGGTCGTCCGTGCATATTCCACGAGTCAAGATCCATGTCCTTCTCCGAGTAAACTCGCTCTATTAGGCAATCAAGACACTTTTCACCGACTGACTTAGCATATCTAAACAGGAGTCATTGATCGGAACAATATGCTCGACATGTGCCCAAGTGAGAAGTGGGAAATTGAAATGTGATTTGGAGGCCCGGTCAAACAGTATGGCCCCCCAGAATCGGCATCTTCGTGGCGTGCAACCTTCATATCAAAAAATGCCAGCAAGATCTTCACATCCTGTTTGCGGAAGCAATCCTCTCCGGGCTCCGGGCTCAAACAATGCTGACCCCCAAGTTGCCATGAGCATCAACTACATCGCGCCAGATCTCTATGTCAAGGACTCCCACCGCCGCGATGTAAAATCCGGTCACTTCATTGCCCGCGAGGAGGCAGAGTCACAGGTGCAGGCCGCCGAAACGAGCGTCCGGGTCCGTGTCCAGCTCCAAACAGCCCCGAACGACGACGCAGCGTACGCTATCATCCGTGACGCCTTCATGGCACATCTCGAGCGCATGCTTCACATGGCGGAAGATCAGACAATTGATGAGTCAGTCGCACTTGTCGAGCAGGGCGTTGACTCTCTCGTCGCAGTCGATATTCGAGCCTGGTTCCTGAGGGAGTTGCAAGCTGATATTCCCACGCTTAAGGTTATGGGTGGTGGATCCGTTTCTGTCTTGGTTAAGACGGCTCTTGCGAAGATGCCTGCACAACAGGATGTTGGTGCGACTGAAGTGATTACACCTGCTAAAAACAGGTTCAGTCGTTGCTTGATAATCCCACATGTGGATTTTATTGTATAGGATAAAAAGCCTCGATTTCATATATAGGGAGGCATATATACGTCTATGTGGTCCATGGATGATAGTGAAATTAGTTAAGAATAGTATTTGTGGTATCTGGATGTAAGAATAAAATAAGGAGCAATAGAAAGAGGGGGTGAGACAGAGAAAAGGAACAGGCAAAAGATCTAACTAATGAATCTTGCTCACCCAAGAACACAGTTGTCAATGTACCCCAAATCCCTCTCAACCGAAACCCCATGTCAAGCTCATCAATTCCACTTCTCACCCTGAAAACAGTGTTCATGAAGGTCAGAAATACACCCAGTCGCAAAATCTTCATCTAGAGACGTCGACCACGAAGAAACTTGACTTCGAAATGTGGGTGGCGGTAAGGCAAACCCGTAAACCAGCCCAAGCCGTCACGAATCATGTCCTGCATGATACCCATCCGAAGATTGGCATCAGCAAGAGCATGTTCACGACTCACCCGGTCAGTAGCAATACGGATGTAGAGATGAGGACCAGGTCGCTCAGGCAAGGTTTGCATAACGGGGATTCCCGCTCTCTGAATACGAGCCACTTCAGCCCGAGCAGCGGCCAGCACGTCGAGATCCCGAGTTGGCATAGGACGAGATCGAATGGGGATGTAGAAGATGTGACGGTGAATACCATTCTCCTCAGATTGCTCGTTGCGAGTGCCGGTGCTGGCTGGTGCTGGCGCTTGTTCAGGAGTATCGATTTCCATCGGATCAAGTTCCATCGGATCAGGTTCGAAGGTGTCTTCCGCTTCGTTGGGGATAGTAGCGAAGCGGCTGCTTTCCATGCCAGGCTGGATAGGGCTGCGGTATGGGACACTTTGGCAGTTACTGTTCTGGGTGTTTGATACACCGGATCGGGTGGTTGGACGCCCTCGAGTTTGGTTCTGTTGCCTAATTTGTCTTGCAACTTGTCTCGGGAGCAAACCTGAGCCGCTGCTTGTATTGGTCGCCATGGTACTAGACGAGATTGTAAGTTTATGTCTCATATTTCGCTTATTGGAGGTCACGCATACCGACAAATGCCTTGCTATCTCCTCTACGGAAGAGAGGGCATACGGTGTGGTACAACTGAGGATGAGGGCCAGTTGGATCAAAAGGGAAAACAGAGACATCAGCCCAAGGTCGAAAGAACTGTTACTTAGATCTTGACACGTGATTTTCAAAATTCAAAGCTTTCTACGCGTCGAAGATGACCCTGGGGGGAATCAAAGTTTATCACATCAAGGTATTTGCTATTTAAAATAATTGAGAGCATAGTAATGTTTATTAGATTCACAGYTTCATTAAATGCAAATTAAAAATCACCTATATAAAATGATGCTATACAAAAGAAACATCGCCAAGGTACCTAGGTAGCTCTTATTGTATAGTTGAGGCGATTTAAGCTTACCAAGTCCCTGCCAAGACATCAAACTCCCACAAAAAGGAACAATCTTGGAAGTTCAGAATATTCTATTCACTCTCTACATATGTACTCTCTTGTATAATTACGGATTATCTATAATCACAGATCATTCCAATATCTAAATGAAATAATCCCTCTATACCCAAACACCATTAAAAGTGAATCTCCCAGTTTCAGGGTCCATTCGTACCTACACCAATCAGATGAAACCAGACACGGTTTGGGGGCTAAAGCTGACAGCCCAAAGAAAAATTCACCCCCTAAATGGACGATCTCTCATATTTTATTATGGCTCTCATCACTCACTATGAGGAATCGCATGCTCTTGTGGTTCCCAACCCGGCATAAATATGTCCTGGTGGCTGCGATTCTGACGCTATTCATCATTTTCAAGTCTGTTCCCTCAAGCCTAGATCCCCGCATTGACAAGTACGGGGAAGACCGACCACGACATCTTCACCAGTCCAAGTTTCGCGCAGACCCTGACTATGAATATGAGGTCGAGCTCTCCAATGCGCTACGCGCCCTGGAGATAGAAAGGGAAATGCACCACGATGAGGATGCGACAGATACTCTGTGGCAGATTATGCTACCGGGTGTCAGCCAGCGAAGTGACGATTCAAATCAATTCGAGAAAAAGAACTCAGAATGGAAATACAAGGTAAGTCTGACAACGAACAATTCATATCTCGGTAATTAAATATCAGTTTGAGCCACGGCGACTAATTTCGGAAATCACAGCTTGTACAAGCCGACTGGGCCGACAAATTCATTTTCGAGACTCTGGAATCCATCCCGGATATCGCCCGACTGTACAAATCGTACCCGCACTCGGTCCACCGCGGCGATCTCCTCCGCTATCTAATACTATGGTACTACGGCGGTTACTACGCAGACCTCGACGTATACCCCGCACGAAGCATCAAGACCTGCCCATCACTGCGCGACACAATCTTCAAAGACGACACAGTCAACAGGAATGTCTCGCTAGTCGTCGGAATTGAGATCGACGAACCCTTCGCTTCGCCGCAGAAGATGCGCGACTGGCACTGGGCCCGACGCTACGGCTTCATCCAATACACGATATATGCGCCACGACGGTTCAGTCCGCTGCTGAGAGAGATCATTGTCCGTGTACTGTCCCACACGAAACAGCGAGCCGACAGAAGCTATTTCTGGAGTGGGAGATACAACGAAATGGATACGCTGGAGATTACCGGGCCGGGCGTGTTTACAGATGCCATTCTCGACGTGCTATCGGATACATTGCCGTCTACACATCCGTTAGTCCAGCAGTCTGTGGAGGCGGACGTTGAGTTTTCGGCTTCGTCTGTACAGCGTGTGACGTGGGCGCCTTTCCATGGGATTCAAGAGCCTGTCTGCGTTGAGGGATCCGAGGCCAAACCTGGCAAGCTGCTGGGAGGGCTATGTGTCCTACCTGTCAACGCTTGGGGAAATGGACAGCGGCATTCTGGAGCGGAGAACTTCCATAGTCAGCAAGCCTGTATCAACCATCGGTTTGGGGGGACCTGGAAGCCTTGGAAACAGAGCTGGCAGAAGTATCTCTTTGGCTGAGAGGATATGACTTTAATGTTTATGGTGTTTCAAGTTGTACAGTGTACCTAGGTATGGCGTTTCATGGTATCTTCCACTTTATCTGATGTCTAAGGAATAATATTATCAAGGGCTTGTTCCCAATCTCCATATATTCATTTGCTAGAGAATGTATTTTTATAATCGTAACACCAAGCAAGTGAAAGCAATGCTGACTTCTTTTGTTACTTCTAAACTGGCCAGCATCTCGACTGGGAGCCTAATCCGTCAGGCATGTGAATTAGGCAACCATGCATGATAGGACCAAATAGTTACATGTAATATGTAGCTTGCTCTCTTTCTTTCCCCAGACTCTGTCTGCACCCATACTGGAAACGTACCACCTCAATATAGGAGGAACTGGTGAACTCCATGGCAACAAACATAACTAAGATGCGAGCCAAGCAAATAGGATGTCTCCAAAGCTCTCTGTTGTATTCTACCGGCTACGCTACGGAAACTTTTTGCACTGGGCGTTGCATATAGAGAAAGGCGAAGAGCATCACATTATCGATGTTGATGGCGAACATGCACAATTCAAACGCAATACATTTATGGAAAATCCAAAGGAATCCGATACTTTCCTACGTCAGTTCTTCGTTGCTGTGCTTGGAGAGGACGACGTTGAGAGAGTGAAGAGCGCTGCACAAACCGTGCCTGTGGACAATGAGACTATTGAGTGGGACTGTCAGGATTATGTGCTGGAGATCCTTGATAAACCACAAGAGGGTCTTGTTTTGGACAAGGACGATGAGGATTATATGGATGTGAGGGAGATATTAATGGAAGAGAGAGGATCGGTTTGAGATTCCAACCCTCTATATGTATGAACTATGAGTCTCTAACAGAATCCATATACAGTGCTTTAAGTAGATCATTGTGATATTTGATCAACAAGTGAATACAAAGCGAAGGATAATGGTACTCTCAGATGGGCATAATAGCAGGTATAGTAGGTACTAGGTACATATGTATGTATTTGCTCCTTTCCTTTTCCTTTTCCTTTTCCTTTCCACCTCTAAAGGGTTCCTCCTCTTCTTTTGTCATCTTTTACTCGCCATCTCCTAGGCGGGCGTTTACAATTCGCAGATTGGCGGGAGGGGAAATGATCAGAAGTAAGTCTCAGCTTTGAATATTGGATCTCCCATCCTACCTTGAGTTGAATTTTTTCAACACATTCACTGGCATTAAACCACTTACAGTCTGCGAGGCAGATCGTATCCGAGTCCAGTTCGGATTGGGGGAGAAAAGAACGTGATATCTTTTTATCACACAGACGTGAGAGGTCCACAGGCGCGTTGCACTCGCGTTAGGCATCTCTTACCCATATTGCACAGCGTGGTGACCACTTGAAAAAGGCCAGCAATGTTGCTCGCGAGGAGCAAGAGAAGCAACCACGCGCACACGCAGCGGCTCAGCTTCACGAAGACGATCTTCTAGCATTGTCAGAGACGCAAATCACTTCCACCATCTCAACGACGTTGTTCTTCATATAGAAGCTTCTCTTGCTCCTCGCGGGGTCTATCGTTATCGGCAAACTTGGTGAAGACATCGATCACCCTGCATACGTTATCCAGGATGACATAGAGGTCGTTCCTCTTGTGAGAAGCCACTTCTAGCCTCAAGGAATACCCTCGCTCCAAGCGTCCTTCCTGCAAGCACGCGCACACGCAGCAGCTAAGATTCACGAAGACGACCTCGGGATGTTCTGTCTTTGTCAGACGATGATGACGATAGACTCCGTGATGAACTGGCTCAGCCCGTGGGGCTCATCATAGTTTGTGGTTATTACTAGGATTGAATAGAAAGTGAGGAATAAATGAGAACAATATAATACCAGCAGGTCCTACATGTATCCATTGATGTAGACCTAGGCAGTACTGTGAAGGGCTCCTGCCTAATTTCGCTCTTTCCCTTTGGGATCCTGTCTTGTCTCTTTCCCTCCTCTTCCCTCCTCTTCCCTCCCTTTTCCTTTTCTTCCAAGGTTCCCTTCTTCCTTCTCTTCCTCTTCTCTCAGTAAGCAGAAGAAACATGTCTGACAAGAAGGAAACTCCTGTAAGTCTTATTCTTGTTGAATGCCGTGCCATGTCCAGGTATGGTCACACCATGCCCATGTCACCACTCCACCTGGGCAAGATGTGAATATGCACTGACAAACGTGCCAGTCCACCAATAAGCCCCCCGCTGCCCCCGCCACTGTGAGTGCTCAATCTTTGAGATGGTCTAGTAACGAGATACATTGATGTGTGCAGGCCAACAAGGTGAGAAAGCGCCAGCGCCCTCGTGGAGGGAAAAAGATCAGAAGTAAGTCTCAGTCAACCTCCGATCCTACCTCAAGTTGAATCTCTCCAACACCCACTGGCCATACACCTGGGCAGTCTGCAAGGCAGACTGTATTTGTACTGTCCAGTATTCAAGCCACTCATTGTGCAGAAAGCTATGCCAACACTGAATCTAGGAAAGGAGCTTGAAAAGGCTGTTGCCTCCGGTGCACATACTGCGTCTGGTGTCGCCTCTGCGTCTAGTGCTGGCCCTGGTTAGTATCACACGACAGATTGATGCTGTATCTACCAGAGGTGATACTAATACCTTGCAAGCAGAATCCTCCAAGCCTCCTGCCACCTCGCAGCCAGCCGCCTCCCCTCCCGCTGCCTCCACCTCCGCGCCTAGTAAGTAGAAAACCTTGGTTTTGTGGAGGAAAGATGTTAATATTCGAATAAATAAAGGGAACACTGGTGTCGCCGTTTCCGTGGGCCTCGCTCACCGTACCACCCTTGCTTCATTGGTCCCTGGAATAGACCTGACTGACGAGGAAGTAGCTGCGTTGGCCGGATATCTGCCGGATATCATTACTGCTTTCGTTCAGGGCCGCAGGCTTCGTTGAATGTACCCTGGGATTCGCGGGCCTGATCTTAAGAAAATAAATATTCTTTTACATTATTTTCACTATTGCTCCTCATTATAATCATAAAGCTAAGTCTCCGTTCAGTGAGTAACGAATAGCATCTACAGCAGTTGATATAAAGCCTCAGATTACCTATATACGTACAAGCCAGAAAAGCGTCCTTGGTGAACCGCCCAGGCCCTGGTGAGTGATCTCCGATCACACCGTCAAATGCTTGTACTTTTATTGACCTTTTAGATACCATGCTGTACCAATACGGCTGGGAATGTCCAGTACATTCGAGACAAACGAACTTCAACCTCCCATGCCACAAGTCCACTGGGGCAAGGTCTTAACAAAACCTCCGGTTCTCAAAGACCCTACCTCTATCTTGAAATTCGCCCTTTATAAATATGTAAGAATATGGATCATGGAACATTGAGGAGCGATATTCATGTTCAAATGTGTCTGTCTCTATTCATATAAACACAGATAATGCCTTTCCTAACTCACAACTTGTTCACCACACACACATCCAGGCTCCATTTTATCACAGCCTGTCCAGGTTACAGGTTACTTCTGCTTCATTATACCCTGCCTTTCCAACTCACAACTTCTACGCCGCACACCACTTGCGAAATAGACTCTACGATGGGAACTGCCTACATTCATAACCCCGATATCTTCACTATTGCTGAGCTCAAGCCGGGTTCACAGCCGCCGTAAATTGCCTGGGATTCTGTGACGGGGCACAATACAATAGCTGCGCGCATGAATGGATGCCTTATAGGAGTGGACAACCCCGACATCTTCGCCATTGCTGGGGTAGCGAAGAGTGACCAGAATCCAGGAGCCTCTCTATCTAGGGTGGTCAAGGTCGGTGACCTGATCTTGCTTCGGTACACAGAATAACACCCTCGATGCCCGATAGGAGTCGATTCTCCCGACATCTTTGCTATCACTGAGGTAAAGCCCAGGATCCGAAACCGTGTTGAATGGCCTGAGCTTCAATGACAGGAGACCGCTGAGATGGTCTCCTGGATACTACACGATGACGAGGAAGTGACCTGGGATCGCACTGTCGAATGCTTGTGCCCTTTCTAACCTTCGTAGATGCCTCCTAGTCCCGCGGAATAACCACAAAATATGACTGACGCTTGCGGAATACGACGAAGAACAAGTTCAGTACATGATAGGGCTCCAGCTGTTGGAGGACAAGTTCCAGATTCTACGAAATCTATTGTTGAAATTGCTCTTTCTGAAAATCCATAAATATGGGCCTTCATATTTCATCCCCGCTGCCATCGTGAAGGGGACACATTTTGGGCCACGGCCAGCATTCTGTGGGTAATGTGCACATATCCGCCACTCGTGGCATCACCATATGGCAAAAAACAGTATCATAGCTTGCTCACGACGATTGAAAATGTAAACAATATTATATCTATTGCGACCCTTTTATCTATAGTGACTCTAACCTCCCTAAACGTAGCATTCTCTTACAAGGAAGGCCTTCCTATACATTCACCCGTTACTATAAACATAATATTATGGCGCAAATCCTCCTAAACGAACGGCTCCTCTTGCTCCGGACATATTACTAGATCAGGGCTAACAAACCACATAAGACCTCGATCCAGCATCCCCAATGGTTGGCATGCTCTTATGAACCAACCTAGCCTCGTCACAGCCAGCTCTCGCTGATTCAAAATGCCGACCAGCCTTATATTCGTGTCACCGCCAGATCTTTTGTTTTGGGGGTGGGTTTATTTCAGATTGTGTTAGCTCCACCCCATAGAGGAGCTACTAATCAACAGCGCCACGAAGAGGCCCAAACTCTTTGCTGTTAGTAGAGCAGACCGCCCGCAAAGGCGCAACCAAAACCCGGGGGAGACCGTCAGTACAGGCGCAACCGAGAAATCCTTGACCATTCATTCCTCACTGAGTCTCAGAAGCGACAATAAAGTCCGTGACCTTGAAAGCCCAGCCCACAAATATACGCGCCAAGTGCCGAATGTCAGACGCTTTCCCAATGTTCCACGGACCATATTCTTGCATCCGCAAGAAGTGCAAGGGTCCTTGAGACAAAGGTCTTTGAGAACCAGAGCGTAGTGTAGAACGAGAGGATTGTGTGGGAGGACGTTCGTCTTTCAGGTATTGGACATATCGAGCGTCGTACGTTGCAAGCGTCAACCAGATTTTATGGTTGTCTTGTGAGACAAGGAGGCGTCTATAAAGGTCAGTAAGGGCACAGTATTCAACAGTGTGATAACTTACTGGTGGTCGGGAGTTTCCCAGGCTTCCTCGTCATCGTGAAGTATCCAGGAGACCATCTCAGCTGTCTCCTGCCACAGAAGCTCAGGCCATTTAACCCGGTTTCGGACCCTGGGCTTGACTTCGGCAATAGCGAAGATTCCAGAATCTTCAATTCCCACCAGACACCCGTCAATGCGCGCAGTCATTTCATGATCGCCAAATGATGCTGTCATGAACGGAGAGCGGATCGAGGACCATTCGCATCGCATATCAGGGAGATGGACCGTCAGAGCCCGCAGGAACAGCAAAAGAGCGTCATTTACGAGCTGCTCATCTTTGGTTCTTGCGTATGGAAGATCGGAATCAGCAGCGGCTGAAATACCGCCGATCGATGTCATGCCGATTGATGACATGCCCGTCGATGACATGGCGCTAGTTTCTTCTGGGGAGGGGCGAGGTTGGTTTTGTATGCGAGCGGATCGTCGGATGACATAGGAGTCGGACTCGAGGCGTGGGACATTGGGATCAGCTGAAACCTGGCGCTGCGACTGCATCACCAGTTGAAAGACACCCATTGTTCGGTCATTGAACGTTTGTTTGCCTTCATCAATGCTATTCAAATATGCATCGAACTCGGGGAAGTGATCCACGACCTCGGAGACCCGGTCACTCATCGCGCTATCAGGCTTGGGGAAGTCCGTGGCCTTTTTTGCTTTTGGCCAAAGTGTTCTCATGCGGAGAAACTGTGCTTCACCCATCTTGGACGCCGAATCAACTTTGTCAAGCTGGCTCAACGGCGTATACCGCACCTTATTCTTTACTGCACGTCTTTCCCACTCGTTGGGGTATCGAGGAATAGGATACTTCGAAATTACTCTTAACGACATTGTCAATGAGGTTTGTATGTTGGCTTCAAAGCAGGAAGGATTTTGAGACTAAGAGATGAACTGAGAGACGATACTGAGAAATGACTGTAATGGAAGGTAAGCCACACGCTCTTTCCTCCGAGTTCAAGACACGACTCCCTAGCTCTTTCCTCTCATTTCTCCCTGACTTGCCTCTTACTTCTATCCCAATAACAGCCATGTTCCTAGGTCTAGCTTTTTGTGACTGAAGACTCATAAGGCTTCGTCAAGGCTTCATTGAAGAAAATTGTAGTACTCTCCTACTCTCCGGAGTCTTACTAAAAGCGCCTCGATCATCATAAAAGTCGTCTATCATACGTACATATGTGTCACATGGATGGCATCTAGGACGGTCTGGAAACAGCCGATACTGAAAATCCATTGATGGATGTCCCACTTCGCAGGATTACAAAAACCACATGGAAGAAAGAAGGAAAAGAAAAGGCAAAAGAGGATCCGCGGGAAAGCTAGAAAAAGATCATGCTCGCAAACGGATATTCAACAAGGTTGTTAGACTTGGACGTTATCTACTTTATATTATGGAATATCTAGGTAGTCAGACCTTTATTTTTGCCATATGGAAGCTAATGATTAAAAAGAAGCAAGCTTGGTTCCCAGTGAGCATTAAAATAGGCGACTATCTAACACAGAGAGTAGACATCTCCAGGCCAACCGGTTGGCCCAAATTATACCGAACGAACATTTCCACGGGCGCCGTTTGCGTCTCTTCAAAGGTCCATAGTTGCGAATGTTGTAAGGTGAGACCTTCGCCATCGTACACGGCTTGAATAATTCTCCCCTTTTGTGGGCCGAGGAAAGAGAGAACCAGCATCTATAAAACGAGAATGTCAGTTAAGCAAAATCCCTGTATGATCTGTAGTGCTAGATAACAGGACGTACTGGATGGATCTGGCAGTTTCGAAAGGGTCTGTGATTGACTCGAGCGAGCATGATGTTCACGATTGCTCCTAACTCGGGGGTAGTAAGGCCTTGGTCTGTATCGTTGACGGCAACATCCGCAACACACGACATAATCATGTGAGGCCTGAAAGTGCCGCTGCGAGTGCTGTATCGCAATGTAGCCTTTACGTCCCAACCTTTAGCCCAGCCAGAGCGAAGTTGAGGTTCTCCTTTTTTGTACGATGGGCTGGAAGTGGTGAGCGCTGGGAAATCAACAAAACCATTGTGCCGTCTACTTACTAGAAGGATCTCAGGCCTCCAAAGTCCCAAAGGCAATATATCCCTGGCTGAATGTTTCTGTACGTATGAAGCTGCCAGACGATGTGCTCCTGTATCATTAGGCCTTGCTTGTACCATTTCTTGTCAAATTGTAACTTTTGATATCGCTCGTAGTGACGTTTTGCCGCTTTTAGGACATGTTCTTGGTCCGAGTAGTGCCGCCCCTGCAACTCTTCCACAAGTTGATCGAAGGTTGGAACTGCATTCAGCCTGGGTGGCGTCGTGGGTCTTGGGGTATCGGGGTCGGCTTCAACCGGATACTTCTTGAGAAGTCTGTCTGGATGTGGTAGAAAGAAGCATGGGTCGAATTGGATGAGTTCGTCTCCTACCGTTGCCACTTGAGATACTTGAATTCCAAGTCTCTGGAGGTCATCAAAGGAAGGATGGTTGGACTCAAAAACTCTAAGTTGCCGGGACAGGAGTTTGAGAAAGCCGTGAGGTTCTTGAGTTGCAGAGTCCATTTCGACAAGAGCTGTGAGAGCAAGGGAGCCAGAAATGAAATACAAGTCAAAGTTAAAATATCAAAAGACCGCACGGAGATTCCAGGGTTGGACGAGTATGGGCGATGATGGATGAAGAGAAAAACTGTGAGCTGAGGTTGTTTGGAGTCAACCAGATAAAGCTTGGGGAGACGGAAGAGAGTTGTATCAAGTGACAAGCTCCCAGAACGTTAATGTGAAACTACGATGCTGGGCTGTGGCCTTATTTGCCAGGCAACCACGCACTTTCGTCTCAACGTGTCTCAACAGTATCCAGCTCTTCTTGGTTAATTTAGAAATAATAACTCTCCAAGCCCAATCTTAACTACCTCAAGTAGCCCTGCAGTCCTACGGTATTTTCGCTTCCGTCCGCTGACTAACAAACCCTCACCTCCAGGGCTCCAGGGCTCAGGCACCTGGGCGAGACTTGATGCGTGGACTTGCATTACACCATCGAAAGTCATATCTGGAAGGATGAACCCGTTGAATGGGCCTTCTGTAAGGATAGCATGAAACTATCACAGCTGTTATGGCGCTGCAATTCATTGACCAAAGCCCTAGTGGGATAACCCGTACTGACAGAAGCATCATTCGCTCCCACGTCATGCGAGGCAAGAATACGGGCAAGCAATGCCGATTTATTAAGAAGCAGAAGGACGCTACTGACCTTAATGACCACATTCATACTCTAGGATTTGGATACGTGATCCCATGGTAGGTGCTCTAGGGCGATGTATATCTCACTTCGTTCCCTCGAGAGCTCGACCCTAAGTCTAAGGCGTTCATATATCGGTACACGCTTCCTTTATGATTTAACTAGTCGTTTATATTCCCTTTTGTGTCTAATATTGAAATTATAGTGTTTTTTTTTTTTTTTTTTTCGATATTAGTGATACGCTATTTCCGCTATAATTCTATACCAAGTTCGACATTATAAAGTTGATATGGGTCAACTACATTCTTACCGATAAAGCATATAAAAGACAGTATCGCTATTAAGTTTATCTAGCACCGTTAACTATAAGAAATGTAGACTTTTATAGCACTTTAGCTATATCCGCGTCTCACGTTAACTTCCCCCGCCGGAAATCCGCAATATCGACCAAAACCCTCCACCATATCTCTAAGGCGTATGCTCTAGTTAACGTTAATCTATCTAGTCCTTTCTCCGTTTCCGATAGCGCTATAGCTACTATAGTTAGCCTCACAATTTGTCCGCAAGTATATCACCAGCCAGCCTATAACTAGACTAGTACATCACGGGCTCTGTCGTATGATCCAGCTGCGGGTGGGATTGTCAGGCTGATGCAAGAAAATCGCTCACTGGCAGTGAAGCAGGCAGTGAAGCCGCTGAGGTATGTGAGAGTGCTTGTTTTGGCGACTGGCCTTCATTTTTCCCGGCTTTGGGATTCTTTGCTTCTGGATTGACAGTTCATGATTTTGTCTAACTATTACCATTCTTTCTATATATCCTATGGGGACTATATCACAGCGGCCCTCCTAGGTGGGGGAACTCACTGCACCCTCTAGCCAATCCATCTGATATTGGCATCTTCTTTGGGACTAGCGCACTCACATGGCGCGAGCCTCACAGATCCATAACTTAATATCTGAACCAATCAGAGCACATATAATGTGGATCTGACCCATCGCGATTTGTCTATCTAATCAGATATTGCTTTCTCTTTTGGAAAGTCTCCGCTCCATTGGTAACTTGGGCCCCCTCCGCTCTCAGTATCGTTCAGATGCGATAACAATGGCCTAGTCGGGACCTGGTTCGGCTGGTGAAGAATTTTCGGCCCATGGCCTTGAAATTGGAAGCGTGTGAAGTAAATATTTTGCTATTGGCTCCATTTATGTAGTAACGAAGGAACATCTTAAATATCGGATATATCGCCGTAACATAATATGTACGTAACCATGCATGAATTAGCATTATTTGATATATCTTGAAAGCTAGTACTACTTCTGTATAAGGTCGATGACTATATACAAATAGCGCCCTACGTATCACCCATGGACCAGGACAGGTTATACTTCGCATACTCCGTGGACAAAAACGGCAATGAACACTAACACGAAAGGAACAATAGGGATGTATATATATGGTAGTACCTACTTCTCTTCCCCGTTCTTATGATTTTACATCTCCAAAACCCATGGCTTCCAGTGATACTTGGATGAATCCTGTCGTTCCATATCGAATCAATCAGGATTCGCTCAAGCAAGACATGCAAGAATATCCAGATATCGAGTTGGGACAGTTTTACGATGTCGATGCTAATTTCGGCGCTACCTTAAAAGACACCATTACCGTTGTCAACAAGGATTATTATCGTACTCGCAAGAAGAAGACTATGGTGCTATCGGATACATGTCCTTGCCTCCGACTTCCGAGGTTTTTGAAGGTTCGAGTATACTGCGCAAGATTGCTAGGTCGGTGACTTCGTATTATAGTTATCTTGGAATGTAGGGATATATCCTACGTTTGGTGATCTTTCCTATGTTTGCAACATGTGTCTCATTGTCTTATTGTCTGGTTGATTTATTCTTGTGTATTATCGAAATTTAGTCCTAGTTGACTACGAGCCCTTTCTGACTTGAGCGATATCAAATATCAACTACAGTGATCTTTTTTTGAGGTGCTCAGACTCTGGAGGTAAAGCACGACATATACATCCTCAATAGGAGTAGACTTCAAAGTAGACTACAAGCCTGACGACAAAAGAATCTAAAAGTATGAACAAATATCCTTGATAAGTCACATTCACTGCTCTGCCATCGGCAGAGCGGATCGTAAAAGATAATGGTACAAGAAAGGATGGTACAAAATAAAACAACAGTGGGTATAATACAAGTCCAGTAGAAGAAACGAAACCGATTCTAGGCCCAAGGACAAGCAAGAAGATAGTAGGTCATGCCACGCAGTGGCTCGTAAGGGAAGGAAGAGAAGAAGAAGCGAGAACAAACAGTTCAAGCACCGTACATTCGTACATCCTCTGCATCGACTTCCTCGCGGCGGCGAAGGAACGTAGCTTCCTCAAAGTCGTCCATGTCCATAGTGGGTTGTTCAACCTTGCCATGACGCACAGCAAGAATACGACGACTTTGGCCTAAATTCGGGGACAGGATGGTCCGTCCGTGTGAGTTCCCATTCCAGGATCCGCCGAAATTGTCGAATGATCCATCGGCATCCTCATCGACGAGAATATCACAATCTAATTCCAAAGCCCGCTTTTGACCGCCCAAGGCAAATGACGCAGCCGACTCTTGGCTGCTCGGTGGGATCGAGTATGCGTCGCCATCATCGGTGACGAGGTAGTCATCGTGGCCGAAGGAGGATTTGCCAGCGCCAGAAAACGGCGACAGCTCGGAGGGTCGGCTGCCATGGTAGGGCTGAGCACGAGGAGTCTGAGCAACAGCTGTAGGAAGTGGGGCCTTTTCTTCTGTCTTGGACATTTGGGTTCTGTATCCCTCTGCGACAGATTTCCGGACCCGCATTCCGACAGACAGAAGAGAGGATTGAACTTTGGCAGGCACAACGGGGTGGGCAGAGAAGGTTTCCGCGGCGTAATGGTGGTGGTGCGATACTACAGGTGTTTCTGAAGCCACTGGTTCCGAGGCAGATGTGAAGAATGTTGTGATAGGAGGTTGGTAGCGTCGGCGCTTCGACAAGTCGCTGTTGCTGGGTGGCATCGGGCGGTTGATGGAGGGCATTTTGGAAAAGGGGTTTGGGACACGGGAACGTTTTCGAATAGAACGAGGTGTGAGAATTCAATTCGTTTAGTGTAGTCTCAAAATGCCCAGGGAGTGACGTAGTGGGGTGTAAAGGGAAAGAAAAAAAGGAAAAAACGGAGATGGAGGCTGCTCAGGCAACGGGACGCCACTTAACGCGGTACGCGTTGATCGCATATCCACCAGTATCGCGTCGACCAATATAGTACGGATTACTAGTACCCACGGACATTTAATTAGTGCTCTTTTATACATTCATCTTACTACGAAGTACCTAGTACGGAGTAGTTTCCACTGTACAGAGTACTCTCTGGTGGAATTCGTAGAACCATAGGCTGTCATAACTGAGGGTAAGTATATGCTCTTCATAGTCTATCCTGCGACATGCAATGACAAAAGTAATGTACTGTATATAACGAACAATCATTATTTTTTAAAGGGACATGAAAGGCCTATCACTGGCCAACGTTTCCTCTTCGTCCGCCTCTCTTGCCGCGATCGACATGGGCCTTGAGCACAGCACGGGTCTCCACCAAACTTCTCTTGTTCTTGCTGCGCGCCTTGCCCAGCGTCATGAGGAAGTTCTTCTTGCGAGCCTTCTCTTTGTTGGTAGTACTCTTTCCTTGCTCCTCCTTACGTTCCTTGCGACGAGCCTCCTTACTCATATGCTCAGAGCGGTCAGTCTTGCCCTCCTTGGCGTGAGCAATACGCTCCTCACGAGTGGCCTTGGCGGCAGACAGAGCAGCAAGACCCTCAATCTCACCGGCAGTCAGTGGGTCATCGGTATGGCGGGAGGTCCATGGGGCAGCGACGCGGCCCTTGTTGCCCGGAAGGGTAGCATTAGCTGCAGCCTGAGCGCGAAGCTCCGTAAGTTTGGCGAGATCGGCCGGCGTGAGGATGCGGGTGGTGGCCAGCTTCATGAAATCAATCTCCTTGGCGGATTCCGCTTCCTTGTCGGCGTCCTTCTTGTCCTCTTCTTCCTGCTTGGCCTTCTTTGATGCCGGCTTGCCTTCATCCTCGGAGTCGCTTAGTACAATATCAACATCCTCCTCCACATTGATCCATTCTCCATCGACATCACTGTCCTCATCATCTTCGACGTTCCAGGCTGCCCAGTTGGCCTCATCATTCTCCTCATCATTATCTTCGGCATCAGATGGAAGACCATTCTCGATGTTCTTCTTGCGGCGCTCCTCGTCTTTCCACTTGGCCAAGAGTTCCAGACCCTCAATTTCGCCGGCTGCCTGCTCACCGTAACGTCTCTCTTGTCTCTCACCAGCGCGCAGACTCATTGCGGCCTCCTTGCCACGGTCACGCTTCTTCAGCATCTGCGCACCGACGTCACGGTAAAGGCTGAGGAGACCCTTGGAGGCCATCATGACACCCTTATCCTTACTCTTCTTGTACATGACAAGATCCTGCAACAGGGTCTCTTCAATAGCCAAAGGCTGTCTGACGCAAATTTCACGGATGGCATTCAGACCAGCCGTCGCAACTTCACCTGCAGATGCTTCGGACACGAACTCGTTTGCAATCTTCTGAACCAGAGGCTCGAGTACATCAGGCGGTACCAAGTCGTGGGAGGCTTGGGCCAGGGATGCCAGGAACGAAGTCACAGAAGGTTGGCGGGGCGTGAGGAACCTTTGGAAGTAAGAGTAGAGCGGCATGATGTGCAACTTGTGCAAGCCGACCAGGCGGGAGACCAGCTGTAGGACTTGGAGTTTTTGCTCCAGCTTCAAGTTAGACTTGCCGTTCTGGAGATGTTTGAAGAACATGTTCTCCGCGAATCCCTGGGGATCGTGCAGCAAATGAAGCGCGGAGAAGTTGAGGGGGCTAGGATTGCCCTTCTTACGCTCCTTGCTCCTGACCGCTTTGATAGCCTTTTCGGCGGTACGGGCCTTCTTTCTGGTCTTCTTGTTGATAGTAAGTTGGTGCTTAACCTGGCCAACATTGACCTCTTCTTCACTGTCTTCGTCCTCCAATTCCTCGCGCTCCTTATCGCCACCGAGGAAGAACCGGACTCCACCGATAATGACCTTCTCATTTTGCGACAAAGCTGCTTCCTTCATGACTTCAACGGCCTTGGCCTCTGTCCAGATTTGGCGCTTCCATAGCTCTCTGGTGATCTTGATCGCCCACAGACCTTTAGCTGATGTGCGGTCTGATGTGACCAAGTTGAATAGAACGGTCTGCATAGTTCGGTTCAGCTTATGGTTAGTGGTCTTTGAATTTGCGGTGCGCAGCTCAGAGAGAATCTTCTGGAAGAGCAGAGCCCGCAGGGTTTTGCTAGGTGTAGAGACGAGGATTGGGAAGAGGGTGTGGAGTAGCCTGTAGTAGCGGTTAGAATCGATAGTAGTGAAGTCACGAGAGTAGGTCTTCGTACGTTGCTGAATCCAAGAGATCCTTCTTCTTCAAAAGCACCAGACTTCCAACCAGCTTCTCCCGCAACTCTGTCTCCAATACCAAGTGATGCTGCATGAGCATGTCAATGAGCTGTTGCGGGAAATCCTTACAGATCCCTGGGTAACAGTCGGCCACATGGGAAATGAAGTCAATGAGATCCCGGAGAGAAATCAGACCGGTATCCGTAGCAGATGAGGGCGCCGCCATGTAAATCTCGCGATGGGATTCATATTGGTAGTGCTGGGCGCGGAAATCTTCGATATAAGACCTGAATAGTACAAAGCAACGATTAAACCCCGACCGAGTGCAATAGATCATAGAAAACATCTGCGTATAACTTACTTGGGATCCCTGCGAATCTTGTGCTGCAAATTGGGCCTGCGAATCGCAAAGAAAAGATGTTAGCCATCAAGGACTTGAAGCCGCCATTAGAACCGATTGATCACGGGCGCACCGGCTCAGACAAGATATACATACAGGTCAGCCTCGACCTTTTCCAAGGCCCCAAGCTTTCTTTTCACCATTTTGAAGTTGGAAATAAAGAATGTGGTGGTTGGGAAAAGTTATGTTAGAGGTCCGAACTTTTTTTTTCTCCGTATTCTCCGTATCGATAAGCGATGGAAAATCTAAACCTTGGCAATATCGGATTTGGCTAGAACTATCAATATCAAGTCAAATTGTACCTCATTGCATAAACATTAGGCATTTGGGCATTTCAATTATTCTACGTATATTTGCTAGATCCATTCAAAAACGAATAAAAGAAATTTTTTCTTTTTAGGAAATAGGTCTTTACGACCCAAGGTCTTCATGATCGCATCACAACTACAAAGAAAACCGTCCGAATACGTTCCCTTTTAAGATCGTGCTTCCTCCTTGACTGTATCACATTATGTACAGCCTTGTAGATGCATGCGAATCCACTGAATCCCGGTTAAAACCCCGTCCACTCCAGTATACGCAAACAGAGGACCAAACGGAGAACAAATCCAACACAACCCCTTTACCGGTTGCTCTTGGCAACACGCTCGAGCTCGTCCTTCTTCTTGATGGCGTAGGAGTTGGAAGAACCCTTGGCGGCGTTGATAAGCTCCTCAGCAAGGCACTCAGCAATGCTCTTGATGTTGCGGAAAGAGGCCTCGCGAGCACCGATGGTGAGCAGAGAGATGGACTGGTTCACACGACGGAGAGGAGACACATCGACGGCTGGAATGGCGTTAGTATTTGATATCAGTGGGAAGATAGAATTCTTTCTTCACATACCCTGGCGACGGACGGTACCCTGGCTACCGATACGGGTGGAGTCCTCACGGGGACCGCAGTTGACAACGGCGTCAACGGCAACCTGGAGAGGGTTCTGGTCGGTCATGATGTGGATCTGAATGGAAGATTAGTTGTCTGGATTGGATAGTTGGATGGTCGAATTGGTCGGAGTGGCACATACGATCTCGAAAGCGTGAGCGACAATGCGAACAGCGAGGAGCTTCTTTCCGTTGTTGCGGCCGTTCATCATGAGGGAGTTGGTGAGACGCTCGATGATGGGGCACTGAGCCTTGCGGAAACGCTTGGCGGCATAGCGACCGGCAGAGTGGGAGAGGTAGACGGGGGAGCGGATCTGGATGTAGTCGCTGTGATGGCGGGTCAGCACCTCTGTAAACCTGATAGTCGCGCAATTGCCGGCCCTTGTGTGCGCTGTTGATTTCCTGCTGTGTGCGGTTATAAGACCACTCCCACAGCGCGTTGCCGTTTCCAATCACGAATTTCGATATCCCCCTTCAATTTGTCGAAAAAGTCTTGCCATTCCACCAATTCAACTCCTTTTTTCATCGCACACAACAGGAATGGACTCGGCGCATAGAGGACCTGATAGAAAGACTCACGTCAAGGAGATATCACGGATCTCGACATCATCGTAGCTCCACTTGTTGAACAGCTTGATGCTGCCCTGCTCGGCCAGAACCTCCTTGGGCAGGACAGGGAAGGCGGCGACCTCGACGTCCCCGTTGTCGGACATGTTGACTGTGCGGGAGGGGTTCGTGGGAAAATGACCGGGTTGTCGTTGGTGGTTGAACGTCGATGAGGTTCCGGGTATCCAAGAAAGAAATTGGTGTGACTCGCTTAGGTTGTGCGGGGGTCATGTGATTAGGGTAGGCTGAGAGTGGATATCACCTGATTTATGCCTTATCGCCTTATCATTTTAATGCCTCAGGCCTCAATCTTTATAATGATCAGCACCTAGTTAGATGACCAGGTGACCGGGGAAAACCAAATAATCCCAGCTTAATATTGATCGCAATGGTTGTCTACTGATTTTACCGGATACTCTTGAGCTCTGATTCGAAGTAAATCTTCGATCTGTGCAATTGAAGACAGCATTCTCCATCCGAATACACAAATCTAGTCCTGAACTGGTGTAAATTGATGTTTCATTCTTAGTAGTTCCGAGCCTGGACGGGCACGCGATACACCCAGACAGTACCTGAACGCCAGAGTCTTCATCGGGACTGGATGCAGTAGGCTCCATGGTATAGATGTAAAATGTTCTTTTATGTTTTATATATAACTGAGACATCCATGGATATTTAGAGGTACAACATATATAGTCTCTCTCTCCATCGCATGTCTCAGGCCCTCGGCTCGCTTGACCGCCTTAGCGGGTGACGTTGCGAGTGTCTTGCGCGCAGACCAGAGACACGACGGATTGACTGTTGTCGAACTTACACCCCGGTAAATACAATCTGCGGCTATCGGAGCTGCACTTGGCAAATCAGCCTCCCCTCTCCTGCGCCCTCGAGACGCGCATTGCGATGAGGTGTTCTTGACTTCGTGTCCCCCATCCCTCCCCCGCGCTTTTGATACGTTTCCCCGAATTGAGGCTTTCCGACCCTCCGTCCAAATGGCGGAAGAGTCCCCCGAAATACAGGCCGCTTTGCGGAACCTTGATCGGGAATTGGAGGTATGTACACTCTCTGCACTTGTTGTGTCCTTTTGCTCATGTATGGTCCATGACAGGAGGGCGATATCACCGAGAAAGGGTAAGCCATCCCCGGCCACAAGCAATATTACACGCCAATTCTTCCTTGTCACACAGTTCTTTCGACAGGGACCTTTTGGACCAGCGGATGCATAAGAGAACTAACAACAAGAAGATACCAGAAGCGACGTACCGTCCTGCTCTCGCAATATTTTGGTCCCAACAAGCCCCTAGAGATCAATCCGCAGACCAACCTTGGCTATGATGCATCTCCGACCAGCCCTGGAAGGGTCCCGGCTGCCATTTTGAGTGTTCGCCCACCGACTGCCGAATCATCTATGCCACATATCGCTTCTCCCGTTTACGCAGGCAGTTACAATGGCTCACAGGGTAGCGGAGGCGTCGGATATGGTCAAGGTGTCGGTATACCTACACAGGATCAGTCGCATGCATCGCTAGGATCTCATAGCAGAGAAGGCATGCTCCAGGCCCATGGTCGCGGGCCTTCAGGAAGCTCTTACGACTCTATGTTCCTCCCTAGACCCTCGATCCCAGGGTCACAAGGCCAGGATGGCTCCAGAACGGCAACCTTAATGAGTCAGAACTACGCGTTCAACCCTAATTCCCAGCCCGAGTACGCCCAGGAGTATGCCCAGGAGTATCCTCAGGAGTATCCTCAGGAGTATATCCCCGCCGAACACGTTCAAGCCGAGTATGCGGACGACGGCGTGGCACACTACGATCCAGCATCTGGAGGGCCCACGCGACAGTCAACAATGCTTGATTCCCAGCAGGGGTACTTTTCTGACTTTGCGGGGCAACAGCATGATGATCATAGGGATAGCTATGGAGGTGGCTTCCACCGCTATTCTCAGTCTGGGGAAGCGTTTTCGCCAACCGCAAACATGGCCCCGCCATTGATGCCCGCCGCGGCAGAACTTCAGCATGGACCCGCTATTGAGCACCTACTTCCCCTCGAGCCTCGAGAGATTCCTTTCGCATTGAACGATCCGCACGACAAAAATGTCCCCATGTCCAACTTTGACAATCTGCCCACGGTCTTACGCCATCGTGCTCGAGCTCACCCCAAGCAGGCAGCATATTGGGTGCTGGATGCAAAGGGTAAGGAGGTTGCATCGATAGCATGGGAAAAGTTGTCTAGCCGCGCAGAGAAAGTTGCTCAGGTCATTCGTGATAAGAGTAATCTATATCGTGGAGATCGCGTCGCTCTCATCTACCGCGAAGCTGAGATTATTGAGTTCGCTGTCGCGCTCTTAGGTTGCTTTATTGCAGGGGTTGTTGCCGTGCCTATCAACAGTCTAGATGACTACACAAGTCTAAATCTCGTGCTCACCTCAACCCAGGCACACCTGGCTTTGACAACCGAGAACAACTTGAAGAACTTCCAACGCGATATTACAGCCCAAAAGCTCAGTTGGCCACGAGGAGTCGAGTGGTGGAAAACGAATGAGTTCGGTAGTTTCCATCCAAAGAAGAAGGACGATACGCCTGCGCTGCAGGTTCCCGACCTGGCCTACATTGAGTTTGCGAGGGCCCCGACGGGTGATCTGCGTGGTGTTGTGATGAGCCACCGGACTATCATGCACCAAATGGCATGTCTGAGTGCAATTATTTCTACGGTCCCTGGGGAGTCAAACGCCAGGCAGTATGGCACTAAGGGAGAGACTATCATCAGTTACCTCGATCCGAGACAAGGAATAGGTATGATCTTGGCCATTCTCTTCACCGTTTACGGGGGCCACACAACGGTTTGGCACGAGGACCGGGCGGTCGAAACACCCGGTTTATACGCCCATCTCATCACCAAGTACAAGGCATCGGTAATGGCGACCGATTATTCTGGCTTGAAGATTGCTACCTACAACTACCAACAAGATCCGATGTCGACAAGACATTTCAAGAAAAACTCGGAGCCTAATTTCAGCAGCGTCAAACTCTGTCTCATTGATACACTTACTCTCGACCCTGAGTTCCATGAGATCCTGGCAGACAGATGGCTTCGTCCAATGAGGAATCCACGTGCGAGAGAAATTGTGGCACCAATGCTCTGCTTGCCAGAACATGGAGGTATGGTCATTAGTATGCGTGATTGGCTCGGTGGTGAAGAGCGAATGGGATGTTCTTTGACCCATGAAATGGACCCGGCCACGCGTGACGATGCTAAAAAAGAAGATGAGAACCTTACCAAGTCTGAGACTAAGACTGGCTTCGGAAGCAGTCTTTTAGGCGGTGGATCACGAGTCTCGACGACCAAACAAAGCCCTAAGAACGAGCTAAGTGAAGTCCTCTTGGACAAAGAGGCCTTGAAGAGCAACGAAGTGGTTGTGCTGGCCATGGGTGAGGATGCACGAAAGTACGCCGGCAGCATGCCGCATGCTGTACGTGTTGGCGCTTTCGGCTACCCAATTCCCGACGCAACTCTCGCCGTTGTCGATCCGGAGACCAATCTTCTGTGTACACCAAACGTTATTGGAGAGATTTGGGTTGATTCGCCTTCTCTTTCCGGTGGCTTCTGGGCATTGCCGAAACACACAGAGGCGATATTCCACGCTCGCCCCTACAAATTCGAGGAGACTAACCCGACCCCGATACTCGTGGAACCTGAGTTCCTCCGCACTGGTCTGCTCGGATGTGTGATTGAGGGCAGACTTTTCGTGCTCGGTCTCTACGAGGATCGTCTGCGCCAAAAGGTCGAGTGGGTTGAGCATGGCCAGGAGATTGTCGAACATCGATACTTCTTCGTTCAACACCTAACTGTTAGCATTCTTAAGAAGGTGCCTAAGATTCATGATTGTACCGCCTTTGATGTGTTTGTCAATGAAGAACATCTTCCAGTTATTGTTTTGGAGTCTTACTCGGCCTCGACGGCGCCAACAACTTCTGGCGGTCCACCAAGGCAGCTCGACTCGGTTCTCCTTGATTCGCTCGCCGACAGATGTATGGAGGTATTGTACCAAGAGCACCATTTACGGGTGTACTGTGTTCTACTTACAGCCCCGAACAGTCTGCCGCGTGTCACCAAGAACGGCAGACAAGAAATTGGTAACATGCTCTGTCGCAAAGATTTTGAGGCCGGTATGCTGCATGCGGTGCATGTCAAGTTTGGGGTTGAACGATCAGTCATGAATCTACCGGTCGGTGTTGACCCAGAGGGGGGTATCTGGTCCCCTACCGCCCTCGCATCACGGCAAGACTTGCTTGCCTATCAGGAAAAGCAATACTCCGGTGTGGATTATCGCGATGTGGTGATGGATGACCGAACTTCCACCCCATTGAACAACTTCAACACGATCGTCGACCTTCTTCAATGGCGAGTTTCCCGCCAAGCCGAAGAGTTGGCTTACTGCTCTATCGATAGCCGTGGAAAGGAAGGAAAGGGCGTCACCTGGAAGAAGTTCGACCTCAAAGTCTCTGCAGTGGCGACGTACCTCAAGAACAAAGTGAAGGTGCGACCAGGAGATCATCTCGTGCTGATGTACACCCATTCGGAGGAGTACATCTATGCCATTCATGCGTGTCTGTGCTTAGGTGCCGTTGTCATCCCAATGGCTCCTATTGACCAAAACCGTCTCTCGGAGGATGCCCCTGCATTCTTGCACATTATCAGCGACTTCAACGTCAAGGCCATCATCGTCAATACCGAGGTTGACCATGTCATGAGGCAGAAGCTTGTGTCACAACATATCAAGCAGTCCGCCCAAGTCCTTCGCATTGGCGTTCCTGCTATTTACAATACCACAAAGCCGTCGAAGCAGTCCCACGGATGTCGGGAGCTCGGCTACACTGTGAAGGATACTTGGCTCCAGGGCAATCTGCCCGCTTTGGTCTGGACTTATTGGACGCCAGACCAGCGAAGAATCTCGGTCCAAATTTCTCACGAAACCATCATGGGCATGTGCAAGGTTCAGAAAGAAACCTGCCAAATGACAAGCTCGAGGCCAGTGCTTGGAAGCGTCCGAAGTACCCTCGGTCTCGGATTTCTCCACACCTGTCTGATGGGAATTTTCGTCGGTAAGTTGGCTGTTAATCTATGAAATTTCCCTTCTAACATATTATCCTAGGTGCACCTACATACCTTGTTTCGCCAGTCGACTTCGCTCAAAACCCAATGACTCTCTTCGTAACACTTGCTCGGTACAAAATCAAGGATACCTACGCCACCAGTCAAATGTTGGACTACGCAATGAGCGCTATGGCTGGAAAAGGCTTCCAGCTTCAAGAACTGAAGAACCTCATGATTTCCGCAGAGGGCCGACCTAGAACGGATATCTGTACGTGTCATTGTCATTACAGCCCTGAAGAGAAGCTAACCCGATTACACAGATGGAAAGGTACGCCTACATTTCGCCAATGCCAGCTTGGATCGTACCTCGATCAACGTTATTTACTCGCATGTTCTCAACCCAATGATTACTACACGGTCATACATGTGCATTGAGCCGATCGAGCTATGGCTCGACCTGCGCAGCCTCCGTCAAGGTCTTATCTACCCCGTGGACCCGGACGCCGACCCCACCGCGCTCTTACTGCAGGATTCGGGTATGGTACCAGTCAACACCCAGATTGCGATCGTAAACCCCGAGACCTGCACTCTCGCACATGTTGGAGAGTACGGTGAGATCTGGGTCCAGTCGGACGCTTGCGCACAGGGATTCTATAAATCCAAGCAAGAATTTGACTCCGAGCGATTGAACGGCAGAGTTGCAGACGGCGATCCCAGCGTGCCTTATGTCCGTACTGGTGATCTTGGTTTCCTTCACACCGTTACTCGACCGATCGGTCCTGGCGGTCAGCCAGTCGATATGCAAGTACTATTCCTCCTTGGCAGCATCGGCGAGACCTTCGAGGTCAACGGCCTCAATCACTTCCCTATGGACATTGAAAACTCCGTGGAGAATTGCCACCGCAATATCGTGAATGGAGGATGGTAAGTAAATCGCATTCCTTTTAGATGACATACAGGCTAACATAACCTTTTCAGTGCTATTTTCCAGGCTGGTGGGCTGGTTGTTGTCGTTGTCGAGGTTACCCGCAAGGCCTATCTAGCCGCTCTTGTTCCCGTCATTGTTGATGCCATTCTCATGGAGCACCAGGTTGTTGCAGATATCGTCGCATTCGTCTCTCACGGCGATTTCCCTCGCTCGCGTCTGGGCGAGAAGCAGCGTGGAAAGGTTCTCGCCTCATGGGTGACCCGGAAGCTGCGAACCATTGCTCAGTTCAGCATTCGCGACCTGGAGGGCGACAGCCCATTTGCGGACATGCCCCAGCACCGTATGAGCAGAGCTTCCAAGCCTGGAAGTACTATGGGAACCAGCGTGCGACAGTCTGCAATAAATCCAGACGACGCGGCTGTCCCTCGCTCTCCAGCTGGGGTGACACTGGAAGAGACTAGTCATCCCGCGCCTAGTTATCACACCGACCGAGCTGGGTCTATGCCGCATGAACTTGGGAGTGCCACTGACAATAGTGTGGCTGCCACTCCTGTCCCGAAGCCTAGCCCCGCTGTGCCTCACATCAAGGAGCCACAGTCCGCTACGATTGTGACCGAGTTTGACGATCACCACTACGACACATTGAATTCCGCTGCGGGTCCCTCCAACCCGGACCGTGATTTCCGGTTCAGCTTTGATATGGCTGACCCTGTCCAGTCTCAATCGTATGGATATCCTGGCGGTGAACAACCCTCGACTGGAGAGTCGCTTCCTAGCCTCCAGGGAAGGAGCAACGGCAGCCATGCTATTGGCACAGCCTACGCTGAACCAGCACGTCCAAGCACACAGGGCAGCGGGATGGATGATTGGCCCCAAGAAGCTCTCATGTACCAGTCGGCACTAGGCGCAGAAGGATATGATGTCCACCGCACGGGCAGCAACAATGCTGCACCGCCCAATCGGCAACTGCGAGGCTTGAATTTGGATTGAGTGTGTGCATTGCACAGATTTAAAACGATTTGTTTTTGAAAAGGCTGCTTGGGCCGTGTTGACAGTTCTGATCTTTTCCCCCCTAGCATTGCGTTTTTACCCTTATCCCCAATACCTTTGCAATTTGTACATATGCAGTATATCTGTCTTTCGAATGTAGATAAATTCTTTTTCATTTGGTTTTTGATCATTCTATGTGGACTAAAAGACACGACCCACCCTAACACCATCGACGTCCACGAGCTCGCCATCGCCGATCTCTTTTTTATACTCCACGTCTGTCTGTTGCATATTGTATCGTGCTCCAACTGATCGACTTCCCCTATAACGTGCAACCTATCACCGACATGCTGATCATATTCTTTGTACAGTACTATCTCTATTCGGTTGATAATATGCAATTCTATGGAGAAATCACACAACTCTTGTCTTTTCCCATGACGCAGAGCTTGAAGAAGCTGGTATATAGTTGCTCCCGGCTCTGAATCGCAACAAGTAACATTTAATTTTGCAACCATGAAATTACTGAAATTTCTGTTATTGACAACTCTGGCTGTTGCCAAGCAGCCTAATATTCTTTTCGTTCTAACAGACGATCAGGGTAAATTTGTAGGTGGTTTAGAGCATATGCCCAAGCTGCAGGTGAGTCTATTCCCATTCCCTCCACCTACTTCCTCCAACCCCTCTCCAATCTAACACCTTAACTAGGAAAATCTCGTTCAACAAGGGACAACCTACTCCAACCATTTCTGCTCAATTGCACTATGCTGTCCCTCGCGAGCCAATCTCTGGACCGGCCGCATGCCACACAACACCAACGTAACAGACGTAGGACTTCCTTACGGTGGCTATCCAAAAGTAGTCTCAGCGGGCTGGAACGACAACTATCTCCCACTATGGATGCAAGAAGCAGGCTACAACACATACTACGTGGGCAAGATGTGGAACGCCCACACAGAAGACAACTACAATGATCCCTACGTACGAGGGTTTAACGGCTCCGACTTCCTCCTGGATCCGTACACCTACCGATACTGGTACGCACGGATGACACGCAACGGAGCAGCACCAGTCAAGTACGACGGACAGTACTCGACAGACGTGATCGCGGAAAAAGCAGAGGAGTTCATCGACGAAGCAGTTAAGCACGAGCAGCCGTGGATGCTGACAGTAGCGCCCAATGCGCCGCATTCGAATGGGTCTCATGATTCCACGCGGAATGCGAACTGGTTCGGCGAACCTGAGTTTGCGCCGCGACATGCGGATCTGTTTAAGGATGTGCGGGCGCCGCGCGATGAGAGCTTCAATACTTTGATTGAGAATGCGGTTAGCTGGGTGCAGAATGTGCCTGAGTTGAATCAGACGCATATTGATTATATTGATGAGTTCCAGCGGTGTCGGTTGCGGGCTTTGCAGGCTGTTGATGATATGATTGGGAAGCTTGTTGAGAAGTTAGAGAAGGTTGGTGAACTGGATAATACTTATATCTTCTATTCGACGGATAATGGGTATCATCTGGGTCAGCATCGGATGCAGCCTGGCAAAAACTGTGGTTAT
This sequence comes from Penicillium sp. CF05, assembly GCA_002916455.1. NCBI lineage: Eukaryota > Fungi > Ascomycota > Eurotiomycetes > Eurotiales > Aspergillaceae > Penicillium > Penicillium sp. CF05. The sequence goes on along the minus strand of PKQL01000062.1, from coordinate 84,900 downwards.
GGTGAGTTGGGTTTTAATTGTCGGTGGTGTATATGGCTAATTCTTTATAGAAACCGATATCAACGTCCCTCTCATCGTCCGAGGCCCTGGTATCGGCAAGAATCAGACTCTGGATGCTATCACTTCTCATACGGATCTAGCTCCTACCTTCTTGAATATAGCTGGGGTGACTCGAGATGGGTTGGATGGCAAGAAGATTCCTACTACCATTGCAGCCAGCACGGCGGACAATAGGACCGAGCATGTTGCTATTGAGTACTGGGGATTGGTGAGGGATTCCATTAAGAGTGCAGTAGACCTGTCAGCTAACATTGAACATAGGCTGTACCAGAAGGAATCTATGGGTATGCCAGCGACAAGGTCGACCAGTCCCATAACAGCTACCAGCGAAACACATACAAGGGTATCCGCCTGGTTGCCGATGACTATAGTCTATACTATTCAGTATGGTGCACGAACGAGAAAGAGTTCTTCGATCTGAAGGTAAGCCATCCTGTTCTGTCCTACAGTATATCCAACGACAAGCCTTAATACCCGAACAGAACGACCCCCATCAAACCGTGAATCTAGGCACGCACCCAGCCAAATACACCAACTACAAGATTGCAAATCGCGAGCTGCCACAAATAATAGCGCGCCTAGACGCACTGATGCTCGTGCTCAAGTCCTGCGAAGGGGACGCATGTCGATACCCCTGGAAGCAACTGCACCCAGCCGGCAAAGTGAACAGTCTTCCCGATGCGCTGGACTCCGGCTTTGATACCTTCTATGCAAACCAGCCGAAGGTTTCGTTTTCATCTTGTGAGCATGGGTATATCCTTTCGGCGGAGGGACCGCAGAAGTTCAATTCTTATGAGGCTAGTAAGAAGAGGGGATGGGGGTTGGATGAGCTGTTTGGGTGGTGAGATTCCATGTCTCTGGTCCTTTTATAGCTTGACATGTTTTGTAGATATCTGTTGATATGCATATAGCAGCAATGAGATGTTCAATTAAGTCGATGTTATATCTCAGTAGAAATAGTTGAGAAAAATAGATTATTTCAAATTGATCATGGTATTCACATTATTGCTATCACTTTTAGTCTTAGGCTTTTTTTTAATCAATTACTTACATTTTTTCAGCCTGTTTTGTCAGCTGCTCGACATTGACCTTGGCGCTCAGACCGCCGTTAGATGTGGCAGCATCAGGAGTACCGGCCAACTGCTCGAGGGCCTGGATGTCCTCGTTGGTGAGGGTATTGGAGCGGATGGGGCGGAAAGGAGCAGGAGAGCCAGCGCGGGAGGCGAGGAACTAAACGCATGTTAGTGGTGAAATGCAGACAAATTCTCAAAGATCAAATCTTACCGAGCTGGCGGCACTGAGCAGCGCAATCAGGGAAGCCTGGACCACATCCTGGTGGATACCAACACCCCACATCTGTTGATTGCTGCCGGCTGCTGTGCACTGAATGTATGTAGCAGCCTTGGTGTCACGACCGCGACCAATGGAGTGTTCCTTGTAGTCGCGGACGTCGAGATCAATACCAAGGGTGGAAAGCGCGGTAGCCAGGGACGAGATAGCACCTGGGCCGACACCGGTGATGGCGTGCTGGACGTTGTCGATCTCGATAATACCGGTGAAGCGACGCTTGAGGTTCTTGGTGTTGAGGGCCTTGCCGGGCTCGGGAGGAGCGGGGGACTGCGAGCGGTCGGTGGTGATGCTGTAGTCGACAAGGGTGAAGCGAGGGTTGGACTTGAGGTGGTAGGCTTCCTCGAAGAGATTGACAATCTCGGTAGGCTTCAGCTCCCGGCTGACAGCCTCGGTCTTCTCCTGCACGATCTTGCTGAATTCGACCTGCAGGGCGCGAGGGAGATCCAGCTCCAGGCTGCGCAGGATAATCCAGGCGGCGCCACCCTTGCCACTTTGGGAGTTGACGCGAATGACTGCCTCGTAGGTACGGCCGATATCTTGGGGGTCCAGGGGCAGGTACGGAACGACCCACTCAGTTTCCTCGTCGACACCCCCACCATCTTCGCGCAGCTTGAAACCCTTCTTGATTGCATCTTGGTGACTGAATTTCAAAAGAAGTTAGCAAAAATACCTCGGTACATTGGGGAAAAGGAAAGAAAACAAACCTTCCAGAGAATGCACAAACCACGAGCTGACCTCCATATGGCGCACGCTCGTTGACAGGGATCTTGTTGCTCTCCTCTACCACCTTGATGACAGAGTTAATGTCTGAGAAGTCGACACCTGGCGAGACACCTTGTGTGTACAGGTTCAGGGCGAGAGTGACCAGGTCCACGTTTCCGGTACGCTCACCGTTACCGAACAGAGTACCCTCTACACGCTCGGCACCGGCCATTTGTGCCAGTTCAGCCGCGGCAACAGCGCAGCCACGGTCGTTATGCGGGTGGACTGAGACGACGAACTTCTCGCGCTCAGTCATGTTTGTGCAGAAGTATTCAATCTGATCAGCAAAGACGTTCGGGGTCGCCATCTCTACCGTGGCGGGCAGGTTGAAGATAATGGGCTTCTCTGCCGTGGGTTCCCAGGCAGCCTTAACAGCCTGGCAGACCTCCACGGCGAACTCGGGCTCGGTATCGGAGAAAGTCTCGGGGGAGAACTCGAATTGCCAATCTGTGCCAGCCTGGGCAGGGTCGTCCTTGGTGATGGAACGGGCATACTTTGTGCATTTAACAGCCATCTCCAGACCCTGCTTGCGGTCCATGTTAAAGATGATGCGACGGAAACAGGGGCTCGTTGCGAGGTAGATGTGGAGGATAGCCTTCTTGGCGCCCTTCAGGGAATCGACTGTGCGACGGATGAGATCCTCACGGCAGGGAGCCAGGACTTGTAGGGCGACATCATCGGGTGTGAGACCGGGCTCTTCGACCAGACGGCGGGTGAAGTCGAAATCCGTCTGGGATGCGGACGGGAAGGACACTTCGATTTCCTTGTAGCCAATATCCACGAGCATCTTGAAGAAACGGTATTTTTGCTCGCCATCCTATAGCACAAATATAATCAATATGAGAAACAAGAGCGAGTAGTGGATCATATAATACCATTGGGTCCGGCAGAGACTGGTTGCCATCACGCAGATCAGTCGCCAGCCAGCGAGGAGGCTTATCAATAACTTTGTTGGGCCATTGGCGATTTGGCAGGTTCAGGGGCTTGAAAGCCTTATACTTTTTTGAGGGATCCTTGAGCCTTTAAAATAATTAGTATGTCGAATCACCAAATCGGAGTCAGAGTCATTTCAACATACATCGGCATATTGGCGGGGTACCGCGGGGGGCGCAAGTGGATAAGAGACGATAAAAGGTAGGGGTATGGTTATAGCTAGGCCAAGCAGACTCAAGATTTGATTTGATTAAAGCCAAAAAAGAACTTGCTTTCAAAATATGGACACTGGGATTCTTTTATAGCAAAAAAAGAAAAGAAGACCAATTAAGAAAGGGGAATATGCTGTGACTCAAATGAGCTCAATGACGCCGAGTTTTCGGCGCCGACAGCGGAGTCACGTGGCATATACATTGGTCGAGTTAGGGCGTCAGAATCTGCAATTGACTTGATGATGGGGCTGGTATGTATGCTAGCATATTTCCCGTGTGAATCTATATCATTTATGTTCACTTTGGTTTCAATTTTACAGCCATTTGCGACGAATATCTACTGTTCCTGTCTCCATAGGGGACCCCCGAACATCGGAGATATTTATGCCTGGGGCATCTACTCCGCGAATAGCCGCAGTGAAGCCACAGCCGCAGGCATTGCTTGGTTTCAAATTGAAGGATGTGCATGGGTTATACCTAGGTAGAACTTGAATTCGGCAAAATATCGGTCTAATATACAGAGTAAAATAGAAATACGCTCAAATGTCAACACACATGGGTTATACAACAAACAACATAAAAAGTTACACAAAGTTCTTCTCGAGTTCGACCAACAGCGAATGCACCTCGTCCACACTAAGCTTAACAGATCGAGGATTCTGTAGCGCATCATTACCTAGTCTGGCTTTGATCAACGCCTGCAGAGTTTGAGCATCTTTATCTGTCTTGCTCTGCATCTGTCCAGTGACATCAACAGTGATACCACCATCGGCCAGGTCCCGTGATCCGAGAATGAAGATGAGGTTATACTTCATCTGTTTGGCGCGCTGAATCTTCTTGCCCAGGGTCTGCGCGCTGGTATCGACGTCAACCAAGAATGTAGAGTCGATAGAGGACAGTGGTCGGGGCGGCTCAGCGGTACCATCATTCAACAATGCGCGGAAACCAGCGAACTTGGTTGCTGCTTCCTGAGCCTGGCGCACAACAGCATCGTCTTGGTTAACTGTCAGGACAATAGCCTGGCGCGGGGAAAGCCAGAATGGCCAATGCCCACCGTGCTGTTCAATCAGCAATGCCAAAAACCGTTCCAATGAGCCGAAGATGGCGCGGTGAATCATAACTGGAGTTGCAACTCCGGGTGTGGCTGGATTGTAGTCTGGCTCACTCTCTGCAACTTGATACTCCAGCCCAAATCGCTGTGGCAGGTTCATATCCAATTGAATAGTAGACAGTTGGTGGTACTTGCCAGCTTTGTCCTGGAGCTGGATATCGATCTTGGGGCCGTAAAACGCACCATCGCCCTCGTTCAGCGCCCATTCGCGTCCGGTACTGTCCAAAGCCTCGCGCAATTGCATCTCGGCATTGTCCCACATCTCCAGAGTTCCAATGTAATCCGTTTCGGGTCTAGTCGACAAAACTAATCGATACGGACCGAGTCCGAAGGTCTTCATAGCCATGTCCACAAAGCCCAGCGCCGATGCGATCTCCGACTTGATCTGCTGCCGGCGACAGAATATATGACCATCATCCTGATGAAAACGACGCACGCGCGTTAGACCCGTCAGTGAACCGGATACTTCGTTGCGGTGCAGCGGACTGAAGTCCGCGTAGCGCACCGGCATGTCCCGGTAGGAGTGATTCTGCGACTTGAAGAGTAGGCAGTGGCCGGGACAGTTCATTGGCTTCAGTCCGTAGGATTCATCTTCACCTACTTCACCATCTGCCTCACCACTGGCTCCTCGGCCGGTCACCTCATACATATCATCCTTGTAATTCTGCCAGTGTCCGGATATCTCCCAGAGCGACTTTTTGTAGATGGTCGGGGTCAAGACTTCACGGAAGCCGTATTGTAGGTACTGGGTGCGAAGGAAGGAGATGAGTTTATTGACAACATGTGTGCCATTTGGGAGGAACAGAGGAGATCCGGGGCTGTAGACGGAAGAGGTGAAGAGCTCTTGGGCAGTTCCGAGAGCTCGGTGATCGGTGGGAGGTATCGTTGGAGCTTCGGGTTTGTCAGAACACGAGCAATGGCGAATCGCAGTGTATGACAGCAGTCGCGACCGTGTAAACTGCCTGGCAGGCGTTAGGGACGGTCTCAGGCGAAGCAGTGAGCGCATGGTTGAAGATTCTCAATTCCTTGGCCGCGGCGGTTTCTCCGATCTTTCTTCCCCACCGCTTTACGCGTGCAACGGTCTTCTTGGGCCAGTCGCATTCAAAACATTTGACTCCGAGTCGTGATATGTTAACTACAGAACATATTAACTATTATACAAGGTGCATGTACTGCTGAGATGTTTACGCCATGTCTACAAAACAGCCTCGTATCCCAGATCGCCCGGCTCTTGGCGAATCCTGGGTGATAGCATCAACTGCTTCTTTGAAGGGAAAGGAAGACCCCACCAAAACTTCAGATTCCCGGCATGAAAGCAGCAAAGCGACCACAAAGACAGCCGACACGACATCAGAGTCGCTGGCATCCTCATCGTCATCATCATGGACCATATCAGGCCCAGAGCTCATCATGCCCTCTATCTGCGAAACGCCTAATTTGGAAGGGTCATGGGTAGAATATGTACGGTCTCCGAAGCAGCCAGGTTCAGAAAGCATGAGAAAACGACGCAAAGTTTCCATGCCGAACAGTGCGAAGCAGCGAGAGCAGGACCGGGCCGGCGCTAAACCTGGAGATGCTAAACCTGGAGATGCAGACGCTGGTTCGTCTGCAGAGACGACCACCAAACAAGCAGGCCTGGTGAAATCCGAGTCCATCTTTGGTGCCCATACTGCCCTTGTCCGCAACGCAATCAACGCAGTCTTGATCGCCATCATCCTGCACCTGCTGGTTCTCCCCGAGGTAGTCTACCAAGCCAAAGACCTCTGCCATCTCCCAAGCATCAAAACGCTCTATCCCAACAGCTGCATCACCCTCTCCACAACATACCCACCACGCGGCGCCTACCCATCCGCAATACCCCCAGAAGAAACCCTCGCAACCTCCCAGCGCCAACTGGAATCCATATTCGACACTGCCCTCGAAACCTTCACACCTCTATCCGCAATCCTCAAACAAAGCGAAAGCATGCTCGCCGACCTAGAATCACAACTGAAATCAACCTTCCCAGACGCTCGCAACGCGCTGGACCTCGAATTCACCGGCAGCAACCAAGCAATCCAAACAGCAGTATGGGAATTCGACTCTCTACGCGCAGACCTCCGCTCCGCCATCGACAGTCTACTCGCCTCACGGCCCGCAACCGAAATAAGCGGCACAGCCGCTCTAGACACACGACTCGCGACCCAAATACGACGACGCGAAGAGTATCTAGACCGACTGCGCGCGCAGATCCGCAGCAAAGCAGACTCCCTTAACACGCGATTCACAACATTAGACGACCACCTCGAAGCGGTGGACGGGATCGTCGCACGCGAAGAACACCGGAGCCCAACATTGCACAGATACCGATCTCCATCGGACGACAGCAGCAGCGACCGGCTATATTCCATGCTCGACTCGCTCCCGCTAGGACCGTTCGGGGCATATTTGTTCCGGGGACGATCGTCAGAAGATGCAGATGTCAATCCGGTTGCGCTGACGGAGTCGTCATCGTCTGCCGTGGCCTCCACTGCATCCACTGGATCTACACCGACACCCCGGCCCGCGGCAACTCTTGCCTTGCTCCGGGTCGCGGCCACGCACCATCGTCCCGTTGCTGACTCGGTCTTGCGCCTATCACGCCAGTTAAAGGATGTGCGACGTGCGGCTGGGGCTGGGTCCACTTGGTGAATTGAGTCTCCACAGGGGGCTGGGGGTGTTAAGGGAAAGCTCGGATTTCGATGAGGGTCCGAGAAGTGATCGACTTTTGAAAGGGTTTTAAGGTGTTACCGTAGTTACAGTCTGGTTTGGGGAGTCCGTGTTACTTTTTTTGTTGTGGCGTTTCTATCCGAGATGAGATGAATTAGATGCAATAATGAGCCACGGCAGTATTTTTTACCTTTTTCCATTTTGCTTTTACGAGGATACTGTACTACAATATACGAAGTACAATGTACACACAAACCGAATCCACAATTCATGTCGAAACGCACAGAATACATCGTACATTTGTATGGAATAAGCCAAGTAAATTGTGCAAATTATGTCCATGGATCTATGGATGGATCCGACCCTTTTTTGATTATCCATGGTTCGGCCATCCAATTGTCGCCCGATCAACCAATCCAACTACAAATATCTCTCTTGGTACAATTCATCAGCCAATCCAGGCCCAGGCCTATTACAATCAACCTTGGAAGTTGAATCAACTTCTCGATCCATGGTTCACAGCGAATACATTTTCCGATGTGAACCTTGGTTTTTATGTTGTATGTAGATTCTCGGTGCCTCCAGGGCTATTCTTAGTGTTCTTGTCCGGAGAGGCCGATGGTGGACTTGCATATGTAACGCGAACCCAAGAAAATAGAGATCAATATGCATGGCATGAATGCAACGCAAATGCTAACCTTAAGGCATGTAGGATAAGGTTTTGAATATACGAGCACAATGCGAATGGAAAGCCATGAGACCGACAACGGGAAATAAGCGGCCAAGAGATCTAGATCGTAGACTACGGTGGAAATTGGAAGTAATCTGTGGAGTCGATTGACTTGATATTATTGTGTTTGCTCAATGGCAAAAGTATGTGTGACGCTGATAGATACATCATGTCCGCTCAAATAAAATTGCCCATGTTACCGGACTATGCCAATCAACATATCCGGGCAACCCAAAAAGAAATAGATTGCGGGCATTTGAGCACCAAGGACCAGCGTAAAGGGAAAAATGGTACAGCCTGAAGAAGAAAAAAAGTAAAATCGCATCCATGAACCATTGCCATACCAGGTCCAGCCAAGTATCCTCTCTCGAGGCGCGTTTCATTAATAATGCGTCAAACTCGAGAAGCGCTCAAAAGGGACAGTTACAGCTGGAGAAGGGCAGTCACCAGACCCAGGAGGGACACAGGTCCCACGTAGCTGGCAGCGGCAGAGGCAGCTGCGTTGAAGCTAGGGCTGGCACTAGCGCTGGCGCTGGTGGACGAGCCAGAACCGGAGGGGGAGCTGGAGCTGGAGCCAGAGCCGGAGTCGCTAGAACCGCTGGGAGAGGCACTGGAGCCAGGGCCACTGGGGGAGACACCAGAGCTGGAAGCACCGGCACCAGAGCTGGAGGCGGCAGTGGAAGAGGCAGAGGAGGAGCCAGAGGTCTTGGTAGACAGAGTGGTGGTAGCGCTGGAAGTGCCTTCGGTGGTGGTCGAAGGAGAGCCAGTGGAAGAGGTAGCCTCAGAGGAGCTGGTGGCAGCTTCGCTGGTAGTGCTGCGGGAGCTCACGGCGTCGGAACCGGTGAACTTGATGCTGTCGGAGGAGCCAGACTTGTCAGACCAAGTGTAGGACTCGGCGGGGTTGGCATTCTTGACAGTAATGCTCTTGATGTACATGGAGTAGGGGCCCTTGGAGTAGTCGGTCGGACCGCCAGCCCAGTCAATGGTACCTTGGGCGTTGGTGGGAGCACCACCGGCCCAGATACCAACGCGGATGTTCGAAGGGGTCTGAGGGTAGCGAGTGCCGCCCTGGGCATCATTGTAGTTGACAGTGCGGACATTCTTGCCATCAATCAACCAGCTGGTAGATTCCTTGGTCCACTGGATGGTGTAGGTGTGGAAAGAGTTCTGAGGATCAGAGACCGGGACCCAAGTCTCACGGTCGTAGGTCGAGGTATCGCCCTTTCCGAAGTAGTTGGTCATAATGGTGTCACCCTTTGTTCCCAGTGCTTCCTGTAATTCAGTTAGTGATATATCCTAGCATGTATAGTTGGGACTAATAGCCCGGATATTGAGATATTACGTACCCAGTCAATCTCATCCTTGTCGTCGGACTGCAAGAAGGCGGAGCTGACAATGCCTTGGCCAGGAGAGGTTTTCATCTCAATGGACAATTCGCCGTAGAAGAAGTAGAAGTCGCTGACGAGGGTAGGAGCATCACCTTCCTTGTTGATAGTGAACTCGGCACCGTTGGGGCCAGTGGGGACTTTGCCGCCGCTGATCTTCCACTGGTCGAGGGCACTAGCCTTGGTGAAGTCAAAGTGAACGTTGGACTCAGTCATACCCTTGTTCGGAGGGCATGATTTCTCCATGGGGTTGCAGTCAGAGTAAGTCTGAGCGGAAGCCAGAGGAGCAGCCACGGCGAGAGCCGCAGCAGCAAACTTCATGAAAGACGGCATTGTGTTAGGATATGATACGCGTCAAGAGAAGTGAATATGTAAACAAGAAAAAAAAAGAAAGGGAAGGGGATGGTATTAAATATATATTTATCACAACACCTAGCGACGAAAGCGGAAACGAGAGATGAAAAACCTTGGGAAGGAACGACTGGGAGGCACCACTTTATCTACTCTACAATACTCCATCCATACTACTAGTACTAGTATACAAGACTTCTATATTTAATATTGTATATGGTGACTTATAAGTATGTAGTTGATCAGAGTTGATCCGATCATATGAGAATGAACCTGGGCGTAATCATGATCACATTGTAAGTACTGTAAATCAAGGGCCCATAAAAGAAAATTTAATAGAAAGAATCAAAAGAATAAAATAAGAAACCTAACTATTTCCGTTGTATATGTCTGACATCTTGAAAATAGGCTGGGAACCTAAGCGACCGCCAAGGCTATCGTTGCCTTAATGTTTTCTTTTTATTTTTCTCTTTTTCTTTTTTCTTTTTTTTTCTTTTTTTGTCTTTTCATCCGAGGTCTGCTTTTTTATATTACAATTCCAACCATGACATTTATTACTCCGTACACTCTAAATCAATCATATGACTTCATTGTATGGCATTACGGTAGCATCCTGGAATCAAATTAACGCCTATCACTATCGCATCCATGCAACCATGAAACACGGCTTGAACACGGAGGCTGGACTTTATCTATACACCGTTTACTTTTCCATTACAATAACTACAATAACTACAATATAAATGTTCTACTTAATACTCGCATAAAATTACCCAATCTCGATACTAATAATAACGACATGTAAATTTCTACACGGACCCACGGGTTTACCTATCAAATGACTCAAGGAACCTGTGCCTGAACTAGTGCCGATACCACCTTGGGCCTGAGTGAGACCTGTGCCCTTATAATAATAGCCTACTCCGTACCTGACTGGGTATAGAATAGTGTACTTTTTGAGTTATTCTTGTTCAAGAAGTCTCGAAATTTTCATTAATGTCTCAAGCCACTGTCTTTCTTTCCCCTCCTAACCACCCCTCTCATGCAAGGTCATGCAAGGGGGTTATTGTTTTGAGGTTTCTCTTCAAACACTTGAATCAATTATAATTGATTCTACACTGATACAGCCTTACCGAGTACATATTCATACACGTCATTGCTAACTCGCCTCCTTGGCTCTGGGACCAACAGGAACGTTAATCCAATAACCGTTTCGAGTCATCTTCGCCCGAGTAAAAATACTCGCTTACATGGGTATCCAAGACCTCTAATTTTAATTTAAGATTACAGGCCAAATTGAGTCAAACCAAAAAAAACGTGGCGTTCGGAGTCTAAAGAATGTGTGCACGGGTGTTCCCCCGGAAAAATAACCGGCATCCGCGGATCCCGCTATTTAAAAAGCCCTGAAAACTCACCATAGCCCTAACAAACCCCCTATACTGTGAGAACCTCACAATATCACCTCGGCAGGCCCAGTCAACTCAATCTGGACCTTCTTTGTAACACTCTGCCTCTGAGCATCATACCCAACATCCCGACGTTTATTCTTCTGCCCAAGCAGCGTAACAACCTCAATAATCACATTAGGACGATACCCAAACCGACCCAGGATCCTAAGCTTGCCATCCCGGTACTTGAACTGAATGTCTGCCGCGGTATCCGGCTGAATCGACTCGCCATCATCAATATACAGCTCACCCTCCGCGAACCCATCAGTGTCAGGCGCAATGAGAATCTCAAACCCGCGCTTGCGCAGATCCGTCGTGGTCTTAGCACTCGCCGTACGGAGGGGGATGATATTCCCACCACGGATATGGATCGGGATATCAGTAATAGCGAGATCAGTGATCGTCTTCACCGATCCCTCACCCTGCACAGCGACACCAGTAGACCAATCATAGAAGAGGTCTTTAGGGAAATAGGCATCGACAGCGGTAGCGCCCTCTTCCGAGACAGGCGAGACGAGGATGGAATCACCGTAGAAGAACTGCAGCTCATTGCCAAAGGTATTGCTATCCTCGGGGTAGACATAGAAAAGGGGCTGGAGGAACGGACTCCCCGTCAAGGTCTGACGATAGAAAGAAGTATAGAGGTAATCGAGCAGACGATATCTAATATCAATGATCTTCTTCGCAGCCTCTGTGACAGTAGGCCAGAGGTAGAATTCCTGCGGCATGGTACCGAACTCGTTGTGATTTCGATAGAACGGATAGAACCCGCCGAGCATTGCCCAGCGCGCGCACAGTTCTTCCGTCGTATTTCCGGCGAAGCCACAGACATCGCTGCCAACCATTGGGACCTGGAAAATCGAAGCGAAGGCTAGCATTTGTGGAATTGACACGCGGTATTTATCCCACTGGCTGAAATTGTCGCCGAGCCTGTTGGGGAACGGGTTAGTATGTATCGGGTAGAATGATTTGGAAGTTTAGTGTAATCTTACCAGTGGCCGACCTGAGAGCCTGCTCCGGCGAAGGTGCTACGCGTGATAACCAAGGGTCGCACGTTGGGTCGACGCTTTAGCATTGCCTCGCGGGAAGCCGAGCTCATCACTAGGGTTGATGTTAGATAGGTTCCGATAATGAAGACGAGGGGCTTACTAGTTCCGTAGAGATTGTGCGTGTCATACTCAGCGTAACCCTCGCCAGCATGGATGATATCAGTATCAATAGTCTTATTGCTAATCGAACCAGCCGCGTTTGCAATCTGATAAGGCGGGTTAATAAGGTCTCGACCGGACAATCCGACCTTCTTTGCCTTCACATGGCTGCTTTTCTCGCCCACGCTACGTGACACAGTGGCAGTGCCACCTCCCTTTACCCGGTGCGACGAAGAAGGCCCGGGTGAAGAAGACCCAGGCTGGAAATCAGCGGGGAAACCGGGGATATGGCGTGGAGGTGACCGGACTGGTGGAGGGGCTGGGGGTAGGTCGTTCTGCTCGGCATACTCTGCTGGGTTCTTGCAGGGGTATGGGCAGAAGTTGGCAGCCTCGTTCATGTCAATCCATAGACCGTCTATGTCGACGCCGTCTTTTGGGCTGAAGAATCGCTTGAATTCTGAGTTCCAGTATCTCTCTGTGTCTTTGTTGAACCAGTCTGGATAGACCGTTAGGCCGGGCCAGACGGCGCCTGGGGATATTCTGTTAGGAATGGTGGGCATTGTACTGCTGTTGGTACTCTTCTTCTTACCTTGGTAGAGCTCGTTCTGTTCATTGTCACGGTGCAGGAAGATGCCCTGGTCGTGGCCTCTTTTGAAAGCACCATTATCTGATAGCACATTCTCCATTAGAATGGAATTATGGGGCAAGTGATTAAAACACCTACCAGAGTTACTGACGGCCGGATCGACCATGACAATGTAGTGCTGATCATGCTTGTGGAGATACGAAACCAACTCGCGCATTTTGTCGATAGGGAAGCGCTCGTCGTCTAGAGTAAATACCCGTCGACCACTCATATAGTCAATGTCGGTCCACATAGTCTCGAGTGGGATTCCAGCACGGCTGTAGTTATAAACTACCTCTGCGACATCAAAGACATCCTGGTAGCCATATCGGCAGTTATGATACTAGAGAAATGTTAATTAGCGCACATCCTCAAAAATCCATTGTGGAAATAATATACTCCAAAGGTCCAGTAGCTTTGCATAGCAGGGAGGCCAACAACCTCAGAGTACTGCTCGCTCACTTCCTTGGGGGTCGGACCGGCCATGAAGTAGAAGTCTAGGACTCCGCCGAGGGTGTTATACTCGAGGTATTGTTTGCCATCAGCAGTCTTATCAATCTTGATGTCCATGCCATTCGAGTTCAAAAAGAACACCCCATGAGTGCCCTTCTCTCCACGGTGGTCAATGTAAATAGGGTGAGTACCGTAAAGGTTCGAGTCGGAGGGGACGCTATATGCGTCACGATTCCAGATAGTGCGACTGTAGTTAGTGGTAGGCAAACGCAGCGAATCAGTGTGTTCTCCTAGACCATACAGGTTCGGATCATCGGGAAGCCAGGTGCGCAAATTCAAGTACTGAGACTGGAAGATGATGTTGGTGTCAGAAGTATCGAAGAGCACTTCCTCCTCACGTAGGACTCGGAATGAGAAAGGATTCTCTTCGAAATCGAAGCTAAGGGCGGACTCCTTTTTATGGTCTTTTGCGCTCTGGGGTCTGGGGAGAACAGAGTCTGGTACTTGATAAACCTCCTCATTGGCATCGTAGATCATGACATGAAGGCGGGTTTCTAGTAGAACGATAAGCATACATCCATACCAGAATAGGGATATCATATACCAGTTTGAGCCTCTACAAGGAGCTTCAAATTTGGAAGATCTGTGCCATAGATATTACAGGCATCTCCAGCAAGATCGAGGTCAGCAGTCAATCTCTGGCCCAACTGCTTCACATTAGAAGCTTTATAACCAGGACAACTGTCAAGCTGGGATGTCGATCCCAGGACGGCACCCACGAGGGGAGTCAGGAGAAACAAAGTGCCTTTCATGTTTAAAATCGGGCGAGCATTTAGGCGCAGTACAAACACAACATACACACAACAGGATACACTGAAAATCGTAGATTGACAAGAGGGCCAGTGCACCCTTTTAAGGGATGCAATGGTCCAGATCTAAATTGATGAGGGAGTGTTGGGTGATACAACATGGATGAACGAGATGCTAGAAAGAGATGCATTTGGCCACATGGTTACTGACTTTGCATAACATTACATTGACACTTGTTCTGTCACATCGCCAAATCCTTATTGCGTTGAGAAACGGACAATTATTGGATGTTCCCTCTTTTCTCCCCTTCCTATATCAGGTAGGGTGGCCCCATTAACTCCAGATTCATGCAAGCTCCGGCTTTTACTCCATTTTATTATTACTGTTTCTTTGCGAGCGCTCTCCCCCGGGCTTATCCCGGATTAAGCCCGAGAATGACGTGAGATGGTTTTGACTTGCAAGGTCCCCTGTCATCTGTTACCCTGATAATTTTGCCTCTCTAGTTTCTAGTTTCTACCTTCTACCTTCTACCTTCTACATTCAATCAAGAATTGTGTTAAAATAACCATTTCATGGGCTTTCTTTTTCACCCAAGGGCGTCCTCTAAACATCATTCATAAATATAAAAAGAAAATCGTCAACGCCAACAGCAATGGCCGCTCTTGATCCCAACCAGAAACCCGCTGATGTTCTCAAATACGGCCCATCTTTTTCAATCTCTTCGCTCAATACTTCTGGCCAGCAGTGGCAGCCTTAACATCCTCCTCTGAGCTCATAATCTGCACCTTGATGGCACCAGTCCTGGGGTTGGAGGCAGTCTCAAAGGCCTGGAGAGCGTTCTCAAGAGAGTAACGGTGAGTAACCAGCTTGGTCAAGTCGATAACACCGTTCTGAATCAGGCGAATAGCCCGAGGCCAGGTGTTGCAGTAGCGGTACTGGTACTGCAGGTCGATCTCCTGGGTGCTGAGACGCATGAAGGGAATGGTCATCTCATTCTTGCCAACACCGATGACAAACACCTTACCACCGAACTTGACACTCCAGATGGCGGAGTTGACACTGCTCTCAACACCGGTGCACTCCAGGGCCAGCTTGGGGCGCAGGGCGTCAGGGCCAGAACCCTGACCGTCATTCAGGGCATTAACGATACCGTCGGCACACTCTTCAGCCGACTTGCCAATCTCAACCTTGTAGGTGCGCACTTCAGGGACCAGAGACTTAGCGAAGGCCAAGCGGCCATCGTCAATATCAGTGATTACAATAGGACAGGCACCAGCAGCGCGTGCACCAAGCAAACTGATCAGACCGATAGGACCGGCACCGGTGATAAGCAGCGCGTCACCGAGACGCAGACCGCTGCGCTCGATAGCAGCCAAGGTTACACTGAGGGGCTCCAACATAGCACCGTTCTCATAGCTCATATCGCCGATCTTGTGGCACCAGACGGCGGGGTGGTTGACGTACCGCCGGAGCAGGCCGTCGACAGGCGGGGTGGAGAGGAAAGCGACATTCACGCAACCGTTGTAGCGACCGGTCAGACAGGGTTCGCAGGCGTTGCAAATAACGTTGGGCTCGACGGCAACACGGTCGCCGACCTTGAGGTGGGTGACATCAGGGGCGACAGCGAGGACCTGACCGGCGGATTCGTGACCGAGGACGTGGTCGCCTGTGACGATCATGGGGCCAATGCAGCCGGCATGCCAGAAGTGCACATCGGATCCGCAAATACCAGTGCTGCGCACCTCAATTGTGACCTCGCCAGGGTTCAGGCCCTTGCCAGCGTTGATGTCCTCTACCGTTGGGGTGGAATCGGCGACCCAAAGGTCATGTTTAGGGTTGGTGTAGACACCGATGTTGGTCTTGGTGACGGTTGCGGAAGCCATTGTATAGTGTGTAGGTAGGAGGGGAAGAAGAAAATTGTGAATAAACGCCTAAATGCGAGGAAACAGCCGCTTTAATACTCAAACCCGCAAAATCAGTGTCCGGTGATCTCATACTGTTCAACCCCACGGTGATACATATGGAGTAACAAAAAGAAGTGGAGTGGAGGGGCTTTCGATTTAACCGGGGGGTTAAACTGCTTTCTCCGTCTCAATTAGGAAATCTTTATCCGCTCTCAGTCTCGGGCCGAGTCTCGATCGGCTATCGGTTAATATTTTGTGTTGGAAGACTCTTATTTTTCATTTTCTCCAGGGTTAATTCCTCATGTTATCTGGGTTCGGTTCATAATTGAACAATCTAAAGTATTTCTGGCTCAGGAAAATGTGGTATAATGTACCATCTGGGCATGGTAAGAATCCATTATATCAAAACAAGAGAAGCAATTCTCCGGCGGGGATGAAATTCAAGTGGAGGAAATGCCTTTCTCCGAGATAAACAGTGCAAACATATTATTGCCTCAGGCATCTATGTTTGTTCACTTTACACCTGGGCATCTATGGATATCTCTCTACTATAAATATCTATATGTACTCTGTACAACATGCATACATGTACGGAGTAACCAGATACAATTTGTCTTAGCATGCATGGATACTTTGCATATTTTCTGTCACAAGCCTATCATGGTGGGATCCAGCAACCAATCCCCTGGATATTTCATAAGTAGAACGAGAAAATATGTAACTATTATCGTCATCTGACTACTTACTGCGTAGAGTACATGCAGGTAGTATTGTTTCAGACAAATACTAGGCCCAGGTTTGTACTATTGTTCATCGGACTGGCAGCTACTGTTGTTCCATAGTGTCGCAATTGGAATGTGATCATAGATGCATATGGAGGATAGTATATGTAGATATCTAGTTGGACAGTACTTACTGTAGCATCATGCATACATATATAATCGCCTTAAAGATGATTGGTCCCTATATAGTTACTTCCCTAGGTAGCTACTATGTTGGGCGATCCTCTTTGGCTTATAGAGCTAGCCGCTTTCTTATAGTAAATTCGACCATAGTCTCCCTTTGTTTCTTGGCATATCATTTATCTTTATTCTTAATGCATGATCTAGATCATGGTTTAGACTTTTCCACCCAGTCTTGGTGATCAAGGGAAACAAACGGTGCAGCCTGGTGAAATATTGCATTATATATTTTGGACAACAGCTTCAATACGCTCATTTTTTCCAGGTCCATTTTGTAGGACATCCTCCAGATAAAGAGGTCTTTATGTCTTTTTAGAATGATAAAAAAAGTACCATTTCATTTCTACTGTCCGGAATATAGTTCCATGCTTGTGATTCAACTAAGAGGGCCGTATATAGGCAACAATACTATGGCAACCTTGGAAGGTGCTAAGGTTCCTATCCACTTTCAGATTCACACCTTCAAGCAAGACGGACTTCAACATATGAACAGTAAGCTCATAATTCCCAAATTGCGTTCAAATTGTATAGTTCACAAAAGGGTATGGTATACTTGGACTCAAAGGTGACTCACGTGACCCGCAATTCCTGAAGTTCCCGAGCGCCAAATCTTCATCTGGTTCTGCCGTTGCGCGATACTCCAGATCATTAGATCATACTGCCCTCCTATTAGCGACTGCTTCGGGTGTCTTTTGTTTAATTCTTCTTTTCCACTCATTTCCCCCACAGTATCCAAAATGCCCGCCGCCACCCGTGCCGTCCTGCGGCAATCGCAGTTCCTGACCCGGAGAACCGTCGTCAGACACGCCTCGTCCACCTCGGAGGCTGCCTCCAAGGCTGGTGAGACTGCTTCCTCAGCTGCCTCCAAGGCCTCTGAGGGTCTGTCCAAGGTCTCTGCCTCCACTGGGCCTGCCATCTCGAACGCCGCTGGTGCCCTGCGCAGGGTCGGTGGACCCGCCGGCAAGGTCATCTCTTTCGTCGATTGTAAGGGACACTCTTGATTTTTCACCTGTTTGGATGGTTACAATGGAGCGTTGGACATTGGGTACTCATCTAAAGAGAAAGCCAACGATTGATTGATCTGGTTGGAATCGTGCCGCCCAATCCCAACCTCCTTGTTGACTTCAATCCGCGGATTACATTTGCGTACGGTGCATAGCTAACCATCCATAAATCTAGCCATGATCCCTCCTACCCTCTACTACTCCAAGGTTGGAATTGAGCTCGGCAAGCTGGTGTTCCGTGGCCAGAACATGGCTCCTCCGTAAGTCGGATTCCGTACTCGACCCTTTACTCGCAATCTAACAATTCCTCCTAGCAACCTGGCCACCTTCCAGTCTTACTTCCAGCCCTTCGTCGCCAACCCTGCCGCCCTCAAGACCCTCCCCTCCCCCTCGTCTATCCTCGCCTGTATCCGCAACGCCAGCCCCAAGCAGATGGCCCTCGCCGGTGTCACTGCTGCTGAGGTCATTGGCTTCTTCACCGTTGGCGAGATGATCGGCCGTATGAACATTGTTGGTTACCGTGGCGAGCCTGCGCACGCGCACTAAGTGGATGTGGATAGAAGAGAATCGTCCTTTCCTTTTTTTCCTATGTTAATCTTCCCGCGCTGTGTATGATAGACGATGGAAATTAAACTGTTGTCTGAGATAGACCTTGTTATTGCAATTCATTCTGTGTACTGTTTGTGCCTTTGTTCTCTACGAAAGTGTAAAGTCTACTGTTTATACTCCGTACGCTCAGTTGCAATTTGAAGGTCCATTGACCTTGACTTGTTTCTCCTTATTCTCCCCTAAATCTCTCTGTGACCATGACCCAGGTCCTTTGGTTGCAAGTAGCAGTCCTAATATTCTATGTCTATTAAATCCAAACAATTGTATATGCGGAAATTGTTATTCTCGTTATGTTGTTCCCGGCCTCTGCGGTGATATACGAACAACGCTGATTGGCCCGGGAGGAAAGTCGGCGGACCACTTTTTTTTCTTTTCAGAATATCAACGACATTTTCGACTCAACCACCAAAGATATGGATGCGTTCAGATTGTTGACCAGATCAACAAAATTAAAGCCTGTATCGTCGGCTACAGACTCACGTCTGCCGTCCACTGGGAAAGCAGCCGACCCGCAGCTCTTCCGGACCGCGGAGAGCGACAACCTCGAGTCTGCCAAGAATGGCAAAAAAAGAAAGAGAGGCGCTGCTGTCCAAGAGGATGAGGAAGATGTCCCTGATCTCGACTTTTTCAGTTCAAATAAGCGCCCTGCAGCCAGTGTAACGGAAACCGCTGCTGCGACCGTGGGCGACGATAAGAAAGTGTCTGCTCAGGATGTCGCATCCGATGACGAAGATTCCATGGATGAAGTGGAGCGTCGCACTATCTTGAATTCACACAAGATCAAGGTTACAGACATGCGCGACTTGGAAGAGATCCAAGCTGAGCCTACATCTACCAAAGATTCCAAGAAAAAAAAGAAGAAGTCAAAGAAAGAAGAGGCGCCGACTCTCAGTAAGAAGGAGCAGAAGCGTGCCAGACGCTTGTTCCCGGAGCCCCTGCTTAACTTCAAGGAACTTCGGTCTAAATACAAGATATCCTCGCGGCTTGCAGAGAATGTCGCAGAGCAAGGATTTACCGTACCGACAGAGGTTCAACTTGGAACCCTTCCATTGCTTCTTGGAGAATCTTCTGAACCAGATCTTCTGGTCGTTGCCCCCACCGGCAGCGGCAAGACATTGTCATTCCTGATTCCCGTGATCAACAAAATTGTGCGACACCACCACTCAAATCCTGACGAGCATGGTATTTTGTCTCTGGTTGTGGCTCCCACCAGGGAGCTCGCAAGCCAGATCGTCAACGAGGGCCGCAAGCTAGTGGCTGGAACTGGCGTGAAGATCACGCTTATGAGGAAGGGCATGCGTGTTGGAAATGATAGTGGCGCCGATGTTCTTGATGAGAACAGCGAAGAATCATCCGGGTCACAAGATGAAGATGCCGAAGACAAGCCAGCAAAGGAGCGAGCCAACATCCCGGTCACCAAGAGCGATATTCTCGTCACTACGCCTCTAATGCTGGTCAATGCTCTATCTGCGAACCGGACGACTACCATGGCAACATTACCTCTGGTGCGCAGTTTGGTTATGGACGAAGCCGATGTCCTCCTGGACCCATTGTTCCGGGAACAGACACTCGATATCTGGAAAGCATGCTCACACCCCGATTTGCGCGTCGGACTTTGGTCAGCCACCATGGGATCCAATATCGAGGACCTCACCAAGTCGACCATCAAAGAGCGGCTGGAAGACCTCGGACAAAAGCCAAGCGAGCCACATGCGCTACTTCGTCTGGTTGTAGGATTGAAAGACTCTGCAATCCCGAACATCGACCACAAACTCGTGTACGCAGCAACAGAGCAGGGTAAACTGATGGGACTACGCCAACTTCTTCGCCCAGCTGCAGCATCAGCATCCGATATCCGCCTTCGCCCTCCCTTCCTCATTTTCACACAGACTATCCCTCGTGCGGTGGCTCTACACTCAGAACTCAAGTATGATATCCCCGCCGAAGCAGGTGGATCCTCACGTATTGCGGTTCTCCACTCCGATCTCTCAGATGGCCAACGGTCCGATATCATGCGCGATTTCCGCAAAGGCGAGATTTGGATTTTGGTTACAACGGATCTGCTAGCCCGTGGCGTCGACTTCCGCGGCATCAACGGCGTCGTCAACTACGATATCCCCAACTCGGCGGCCGTCTACGTCCACCGCGTGGGGCGAACGGGTCGTGCCGGTCGCGAGGGCGGTATCGCCGTCACTTACTACACTAAGGAAGACATTCCTTACGTGAAGAGCATTGCCAACATCATCGATGTCAGCGAGAAGCTACGCGGCGGTGAAGAAGGCGACAAGTCCATCCAGAAATGGCTGCTTGACGCTTTGCCAAATTTGAGCAAGAACAGCAAGAAGGATATGAAGAGGCATGGTGTCAAGGCGCGCCAGACCCAAAGATTGACCGATAAGGAAGACGATGGAAAGGGTGCTCGTGGTATGAGAATCAGTACTAAGAGTGGCTTTGAGCGCCGCTTGGAGAACAAGAAAAAGGGTGCTATCGCGGCCAGCCGCAACAGGAAGGCTGCCGCAGCGGCTAGCGGCAATGTCAGCGACACTGGTAGCTGGAATGGATTGGATGATTAAAGGCTCAAGTTTCTGTACAATACACTATTCCAAGGTTGCTACCGCGGTATTCCCATAATCATGATCATATCATAAACACATTAAGTCATCTCATGAAGTATATACACATAAGTCCTTCGTCTCAACCATGATATTTATCCCAGCTCACTCATACATCTACTTCTGACTCTGACCATTCTCTTGACCCTGTTGAGCTGCAGCCTGAGCAGGTGGTGGTGTCGGCGGCTCCTCAACAACCTTCCTCACAAGCTTAACAGGCACAAAAGGACAATCTAACATTCCCTGCTCCTCAAGAACGCGGGCAAGTTCATCGCCATCAAGATCATAATAAAGCGCCCATTCACCCTCCTCCTCTTCAACCGCAATGAAAGCATTCTGCTTCCCTTTGAGCGAGATGATCCTTTCATCTTTACACCAGTCCCACGGTTCAACAATCTGCTCCACACTCTGCGACCGATTCCCGTACCGCAACTCATGGGTTTCGGTATCCGCGTAGATCCAATTGAGAAGGGGCGGGTCGTCCTGAACATAAGTGGGGAGGCCGAGGCCGCGCTCGCGCTTGAGATATTTCAATTCTTCCGGTTCTGGATACTCGATATAGAAGGCCAGGGCTGTAAACGCTGGCGGGGATCGTTTGGAGGAATCTGGATCGGCGAGGTAGACCTACCGGGGTGGTAGTGTTAGTCTAGTCTGCGATTTGGACTCAGATGATATTTAGAGGGACTGTGACGTCTCTAGACTCTTGATGTTGTTTGCATTGGCTTTCCTTACCTTCTCGTTTCTTACAACAACTGTCATCCCGTTTAGCTCGCGGTCATCATCTGTGTCGCCATCGCATTCGGCTACGATGTTGAACTTCACCATGCGACGGGCCTCTTCTTTGCGCTGGTTTGCTTTGCGCTGCTCGCTGGTAGCGAGGGATACACCCGTCACCGTTGGGATGGAGGTAATGGCTAAGAGTCCGATCATTTTTCAGGTGCTTGGTGGAGTATGATAGGTATGCGATGTGTTCTGTAATGCACGGTTCGAGAGGTCAAGGGCGAGGGAATGGATCGCAGTCGGTATATAGGTGGTAGAATATGCAATTATGTCCTAGAATTTAGCCGGCCATGCGTAGTACGCTGATATATCGGGCTTCAGGAATTTGCAGCTGGTATTCATGCGGTGCTTTGGTCTAGACTCAGGTCTGGTGTCGCATTAGGACGATATGCTTGATACTTGAACAATGTCAGGCTGTTGACTGACCACATGGAGGCAGAGAATATCTGTTCCCTTTAAATCGATATAGACACAAGTCATTATTCCTGTTAGGATTCAGTAATCCTTAGAAAAGATAGGAAAGGTAGAAATTCCATGGTCCACCGAGATGGTGACACCGACGTCATCGCCACGTGAGGAGCTGCTCCTCTTTTCTGTCGACCAACGATGTTCCTCATTCATCAAGTTGATTTCTACCGAAAAAATGATGCGAGAAATTCACTTCAAGATTCGAATCTGCTAGACTATTACATATCTACTGATGACTCTCTGAATCAGATGCAGGATGCATGCATTGCTCAATAACCAACGTCTAGGAATTCCTATTCTAGTCTATCGTGTATCGTTTATTATTCGTCATTTCGTTGGTCACCATTCCCAATATGACCCGGCAATACTGCCATTATACCTTTTCTGTCCATCCCCAAATCGACCACCAGCAATTGACGGCCAGTGCGCCTCCATCTGCACTCTCCCAGTCATCGTAACCGACCTCCTCGCCCTCCTCAACCACAGCCAGACCCAACTCGCCCATACGCTGCCGGAACTCCTTAACCTGCGGCAGATATGCATCTCGTAGCGGCATCTCCACCACGACTCGCGCATCGAGCCCACGGCTAAGCCAGGGTTTAATGGTATCCACCAACCATTTGGGATGATTGGGCGAGTACAATGGATCCGCGGCGAGAATCACATCAAACTGCTCTTCCGCAGTTGGAAGGGGAGACGGCGCGACTGACCAATCGAGCAAACTGGTGGTCACCGTCGCTCCAGTACTGTTCAGGAGCTCTACGTTCAAGGCAACGTTGTGGGCGAGGTTCGGCACAATATCAGGCAAGTCGGTGAGGTGAACGGTGGCAGAGTCACCTTGCAGAGCCGCAAAGGAAAGCCCAACCAAGCCTGTTCCAGCACCGAGCTCGAGTGCCCGCAGAGGTTTCTGGCCCAATGTGGAGGGAGTAGCCGATGCCGAGGGGACAAGTGCTGGTGGCGATCCAATATTGTGAAGCCGGCGCGAGAGAAGATACGAAGATACCCAAGTCTTCATACCGAGATTGTCCGCCGTGATTGACGGTTCGTGGAGGGTTAGCGTATATTCTTCGCCGGAGGATGTGGGCACGTTGAAGATTCGAGACATTGCCGGCATAGCTTATGAGTCACGGTCAGCGGCATAACAGAATACAGCTGGACAGATGGCGGCCTGCTTACCAGACCGACCAGACCGTTCACTTAGTCGTGCAGCGGCTGCGTCCCAGATCGCCTCCCGGAGTTCATCGGTCTCGAGCCACGCGAGTTGACTGGCGATGATGGATGTGAGATACCGAGTCACTCCTGCAGGCTGGACAGCGGGGCCTTTGACGACATCGGCGGTGGTGCCAAATGTGCGAGGCTGTAAGCACAACAAAGCCAAAGCTTTCACGAGATCGGTTCCCGAGGGCTTCTGGTAAAGCTGCGGGAGGTCAAGAACTGCGCTTATCAGTCCCATTATCTTTTGTGGACCGGATGGACCAGAGGGGTAGATTGTGAACTAACCATGTAGAGGCTCATCTGTAGCACTAATCATGGCGATAACTGTATTTTCTCTAGTTGTTGTTGATAAAGAATGCAAGGGCAACAAATTGGCCTCGCAGCCACGAGAATCGAACGGAAATGTGGCGGAGAAAAAGAAAATATTCCCAAAGAGGAAAGGCTGGCGCTGCCGTTCCGCGGATTGATTATTGCCTAGATTATCAGGCATCAAACCATCAAAGAACAGGATGGTGAAATTAAAGGCAGCTGCAAGTGAGAAACAAACAGATGATTGGATGAGGAATAAAAAAGAGCACCGCTAAGTTGGATGTAGCTCGAGACATAGTCGATGTCCATGGATAGTCGTACTTATACAAGAACACTCAATCCAAAACAAGCCAGAGTGGGTATATTTAGCTAGCAATCAATGATCATGTCAATACATAAAAACATAATGGTATCTCTACTGTCCATATGAACGCCTTGCCGGTGCACCAAGTCAACGATTTTCCAAATCAGTTCAACGTGGCCTTGAAGCCCTGATAAGCCTGTTCAATATCAAATGCAAGTTCACGCGCTTGGTCCTCGCTCAATTCCTCAGTAGCTCGCATTTGATTCAATGCGATCAACCATTGAATGATCTTGCCGCGGTCTTCGAAATCCGTATCTGTTACCTTGTTCACAGATTGAATCACCTCCGATAAAAGTGGGTGCAGCGCATCCTTGGATACCATGTTGAGTTTCAATGCATCGAGGAAGGTAATGAAGTTTTCGGTTGCTGCCAGAATGAGACTACCCGAGGCACCGCCAGCGGGACCCGTCGCCGTTGCGCCCATACTAGAGGTTGCTCCGCCGTGAGAAGCTTGCTCGACTGTGGCTGGAAGACCAATGCGCAATCGCTCCGTGGCTCGTGGGCATTCTAACTATATTGTGCATTTGGCGTCAGAGATGCGTTGAAGCTTGCGGGGGTAAAATGGAGAGCAACACTCACCCCCCACGTCCGTTTGAAGGTCTCCAGATCCACAAACTCCCGCGATACTGTCTCATCTCCAAGGCTGGACTTGTATTGCTTCAAAAGCCGTGTGCATGTCTCGGTATACTCTGCCTCGGTGACCACGTCCTTGATGTATGCTTTCTCGAGTCCGTCGAGGGTGACGATGATGCTGTAAATTTCGGCTAGTGATTCATATAAGTCACGTTCGATTGAGCTGGATGCTAGTTTGACTTCCTAAGACATGTGGCATTAGTCAATATGACTATCAAAGCGGAGACAAGGATTCATACTTCATCGAGATTAATTGTGGCTGACCGGGCGGGATTGGGTGTGTAGCTGTAGGGGGTTGGCGCATAAGAAAGTGGGCGCTGTGAGTACATTTTTGGAAACTTTCTCGCTATGTACAATAATTGTTAGTCGTCAGTTGTCAGTTGTCAGTTGTCAGTTGTCAGTCGTAACCTTGGAAGTCCGAAGGGTTTCCGATCCTGATTACATAAGTAGGCCTAAGCTCCAGGGCTGGAGCCCGACGTACTTCCAGGGTTTGTTACATACAACATACCTACCTATATAGGTAGATACCTAGGTACCTACATATGTACAAGAATAACCATACGTACATATATAGGTACGGTCTTCACTACTAGTTTAATTTATAAGACAACCTTGGAACAATCTGGAATATCCCGGTCCATCGCAATACATGTCGATGAGATCTAAGCCAAATTTACCCGGGGATGGTGTTGAGAGGCGAGTCTGTTTGGGCCATTCAAGCTAGGATACATATTTCACACTTTTATGTTCTAGCGGTATGTCAGATTTTCTTGTGCCACGCTCCATACCAATATAGAAAACTGCTAGTTTATTCAAGCCAAGAGGAAGAAGAATTAACTCATACACCAGGGATCCATGTGGTCACATAATAAGATGAAGCAGAGTAAGGATCAAGGCGTGTGTGGTTCCTCAAGAGGGGGGGAGGTAAGAATATCTCAATAGGGCTACCTACATATGTAAGTAGGTACCTGTCAACTGCTGTTAATAATATGAGTATCAGTCCTAGCCACGTGTGTAAGTTGACCATTCAAGCAATTTGCCATCCCTCAGCTACCAAATCATCAATGTTGGCACTAAGACAGTTTCTTCCCCCATCATAGAGATGAAAGAACCCAGTGACTGCGCCGTCATCGCAGTTAACAATCGGTGCTCCACAGACACCGTCAGTGATAGGTCCGTTCACAACTCCCCAGATTGCCCGGAGGGTATATGACTGCCACTGTTGAAAAGGAATTTCGGGGTGTCCAGGCGGACGCATAGGCTTCTCATACCGTCTCGCAAATGCACACAAGCTCAGTAAGCCTGAGCTCATACCGTCCACTTCAGCCCATGAACCTTGCTTGAGATATGTGCCTTCCAACAATGCCTGCGGTGGTTCTGCTTGAAAATAACAGGTGTTTCTGAAATTTGCAGATACGGCAGGGGTCATTTTGACGAGAGCAATATCTAGCTCAGGTCGTGTGTCGATCACGTCTCCGATATTTTCGTGGTGAACATACGGATGATAAACTTCGCCAGGAAAAAGGAAGGCATGGTTTGCGATAGTTAGGACCTCTTCTCCCTTCAAATTGCGGAGTTTTACTCCAGCAGACGAAGCGCTAGTTGCTGACTCATAACGGGAGCCTGGTAAGCCATAGCTGGACTCTACTCGGCAACCAGGAGAAAGAAATGACTCTTGGAGGTAATTGTAATGGTCTTGAGGCAACGGTCCGAAGCTGGTTACGTGCTCACTTGGATCAAGTTCTCGGGTCTGGGTAAAATTTTTCGTGGTCTCGTAGAATGGGCTTTGTAAATGATGGTAGAGCACTGTACGTCCACCAATGACTCCCGGGAGTGATTGGGGTTCGTAAACACGTCCATCTCCGTATTCGAGCTCCACAACAGTCCACGAAGGTAGATACATAACCGCGCGTACATTGGCAAGCGGTTCCAGAGCTTTGAGAAAGGCGACGTTGTCCGCATCTGAGGGAAATTCCATTGGCGGCCAGTTTAGGTCAGGGCAAGGGTCCGGTAGTCGTGGGTTGGGGTAAGGCGCTTCGGGGAACGGTTCAAAAAAGGTTTCGCCAGTTCTAACAAACATCACCGGCATACACCCTAGTGTAAGTGGAACCGGCTTTGGTGGGTTGTCGGTCTCAATACAGATGTACCAACCAGACTGCAAGAACTTTCCATTACCGAACTTCTTATGAATCCACTCAAATTCGTCTCTCGTCGGC
The DNA here is from genome assembly GCA_002916455.1 of Penicillium sp. CF05. NCBI lineage: Eukaryota > Fungi > Ascomycota > Eurotiomycetes > Eurotiales > Aspergillaceae > Penicillium > Penicillium sp. CF05. The sequence goes on along the minus strand of PKQL01000062.1, from coordinate 57,758 downwards.
GCACGATACTGGCGGTTCATTCTATCCCACAACGTGAAAGGGGCATTATCATTCATGTGTCTAGAGCCCCAGCCACCTGGTTCTTGCCATCTTTTGGGCTCTGGGTGAGCATGGGGGGTGACTAGACTCAGCTGCTGGGTTATTGATCTCTCACGAAGGGGGCTTGTTGCAGAGTTCGTGTATATATCTATCCAGGGAGAGCTTTCCTGTATGTGCTGTACCTGTGCTCGGACGGCCATGATAAAAAAATCTGTTTTAAGGTGAGCAACCTTGGAAATTAGAAGTTGACATGGGATAACCTTAGAAGTTTTGTAGATTGTCTGGACGTTATCGCCCGATGCCAAAGGCGGTCTGAACAGCGGACCCGCCGATTTTCTCCCCAATTTTTTTTTTTTTGACCAGCCATTTTCCGACCAAGCTACACTTGCAGACTATTTTCTGCATCAATCTCTCAAAATGGTTGGAGGCAAAAAATCGACCAAGAAGTTCGTGCAGAACCGTCTGCCGGACGTTCTTGAGAGACGCAAAGCCAATGCCAAGATCAAGCAGAGACACCAAATGAACGACAAGCGCAAGGAAAAAAATGCTGCTCGCCGCGCCGAAGCCGAAGCCGCCGCAGAGACGAACCCAGAGGACCTGAAGAAACAAAACGCCTTTTCCGAAATGAACGTCGATGACTTCTTCGCTGGCGGCTTCGATATTCCCGAAGAGAAGGAAAAAAAGGCCAGCAAGAAGGATACCACCCCAAAGATCGGCAAGCGCAAGCGCTCAGAAGATAAGGCACAGGCAGATGCTGAGGCTTCTGAAGGCGAGGATGACAGTGACGACCCGGACAGTGTCGATGCTTACGACGAGCACAAGGACCAGCTGGAGTCATTGAAGGAGAAGGACCCCGAGTTCTACAAATATCTCAAGGAAAATGATTCTGAACTGCTCGAGTTCGGTGATCAAGGCGATCTTTCAGAGGTTGACGCTCTGAGCGAAAGCGAAGAACCCGAAGATGAGGGACCAGCCAAGAAGAAGAAGAAGTCGAAGAAGGAAGAGGAGGAGCCCGAGGATGAGGCCTTGACTATTGAGATGATCAAGAAGTGGCAGAAGTTGATGGAGGAGCAAAACTCGATCCGAGCCATGCGCCAGGCTGTTCTCGCTTTCCGTGCGGCCGCCTATGTCAATGATCCTGAGGCCCCCGAGCAAAAATACACCATCTCCGACAAGAACGTGTACCACCAGGTTCTTGTCACGGCCCTCAACACCATCCCCAAGGTCCTGGCCCATCATCTTCCCGTTAAGGAGAGCGCTTCTGGCAAGATCAGGGTGTCATTGGATTCGAAGAAGTTCAAAACCCTCACTCCTCTGATTAAATCGCACACTGCTTCAGTTCACCAGCTTCTGGTTAACTTGTCCGATGCATCCACACTCAAGTTGACCCTCGCGTCAATTGAGCCCATGCTGCCTTACCTTCTTCAGTTCCGTAAGGTGCTGAAGACACTCGTCAAGATTGTCGTCGGAATTTGGGCTGATGTGTCCACTGCCGACGCTACCCGTATCACAGGTTTCTTGATTCTGCGCCGCCTTATGGTTCTGGGAGACGCAGGTATCAGAGAGAGTGTGCTCAAGGCCACCTACGAGGGTGTTGTCAAGGGTAGCCGCAGCACAACAGTGCACACGCTAGCAGGCGTGAACTTGATGAAGAACTCTGCAGCCGAAATCTGGGGCATTGATCAGAACGTCTCATACACAGCAGGATTCTCCTTCATCCGCCAGCTTGCTATGCACCTGCGTAAGAGCATTACCAACTCCTCCAAGGAGTCCTACAAGACCATTTACAACTGGCAATACGTGCACTCGCTGGACTTCTGGTCCCGAGTGCTTTCACAGCACTGCGATGGCCTTGTCGAGGCTCAAGTCGGCAAGCAGTCTGCTCTCCGTCCCCTCATCTACCCCGTCGTTCAAATCACCCTGGGCGCCATGCGCCTCATCCCAACCGCCACGTACTTCCCTCTGCGCTTCCAATTGACACGCTCCCTGCTTCGCATCTCCCGCGCCACAGGCACCTACATCCCGCTCTCAGCTTCACTTCTGGAGGTCCTGACCTCAGCGGAGATGCGCAAGCACCCCAAGTCCAGCACGCTTAAGCCCCTGGACTTCAACACAGCGATCCGCGCGCCCAAATCTTACCTGCGCTCGCGCACTTACCAGGACGGCGTCGGTGAGCAGGTTGCCGAGCTCCTCTCTGAGTTCTTCGTTCTGTGGTCCAAGCACATTGCATTCCCAGAACTGTCCGTGCCCGTCATTGTCTCCCTCAAGCGCTGGCTGAAGCAGGTCTCTGCCCGCAGCGGTGGAAACAAGAACGCCAAGATCAACCAGATGATCCTGCTGCTCGTGCAGAAGGTTGAGACCAATGCCCGCTGGATCGAGGAGCGCCGTCTTAACGTCACGTATGCTCCCCGCAATCGCTCTGGCGTTGAATCTTTCCTCAAGGACGTTGACTGGGAAACTACTCCTGTCGGTGCGTTCGTTAAGACGCAGCGCAAGCTGCGTGCGGAGCGTGCTGCTGTCCTCGAAGAAGGTCGTATTGAGGAAGAGAAGCGGAGACAGGAGGCGAAGAAGAACGGTGGAGAGGACGAGGATATGGGTGGTGTTGCTGGCAGTGATGATGGTAGCGAGGATGAGGATGAGGAGGAATTGGAGAGCGAGGAGGAAGTTGAGATCGAGAGTGAAGATGAGGATGAGGATGAGATGGAGATGGAGGATGAGTAGGTCGTTTAATTTTTGGTTAATTTGTATATCTCCTTGTCCCACGTCCATGTCCATCTACATTCACCCGGTTATTGCATGTCTACTTTTATTTTACCAGGATACACCATGGGTAGTTAGTCCTACAAAAGAATTATTACCTTCAAAACTTCATATCGCCATATGTTCCATAAATCCACGCTCTCTAAAACAGTCTAACCAATAACTAGCTTGCAAAAGGGGTATATCGAAACCACCATCTAAACATCTAAACAGACCCAACAGGCCCACGCTCCTGAGCCCAAGCCCTAGACCTATCCCTCCGCATAGCAGCATCCTCCTCCTCCGCCCAAGCCAAAGACTCACTGGGCAACATAATAGCCTTATCAATAGCCACCGGCAAACCACGATGTCTACCACGCAAAGCCACAGCAGCAAGAATCAACTTGCTAATAGTATGCCACGCGCCACAGAACGAGTAATTCTTCCCAGGGAACCCAAGACTAACACCCACACAGCCGTAAGCAGAGACAACCTCGAAGATAATATTGAATGTGGAAAAAGCCACGGGCTGGGACTCATAGTGGTCTGACTCAGCGATGGCGATAAAGAACACCGCCAGCGCGATCCACCATAAGTCATGGCTGAGCTGGGAGCGGAGTTGCTGGTGGACGAAGTATCCGCGCGAAGTCTCGGATAGGCCTGGACGGCCGAGGTGGTGTCGGATTAGGTCCATTGCTACGTTGCTGCGGCTTGTGTTTGCTGGTGAATCGGGGGTTTCGTCGTGTGCGTAGATCCCTAGCGAGCGTTCTTCGTAGACGTTCGTGTTGCTGTGTGGGTGTTAGATTGCGGTTTCTTGACGTGAGTTGATTTCATGGGTTACTTACCGCATTGTGAGCGTTACCGGGTACGCGGAGACGTACTGGGTGAGTTGTTAGTTAGGGGTTTGGTGGGGTATGAGACTGGTATGTCTTACCATCATGAGTACTGGAGGTTCCGTTAATATGATGATCTTTCGGTCCAGCGAGGATATTGAATTCACTTACCATAGAGAACCAAGAGACCCTGGTGAAGATTGGCAATGGTCACAACGTAGAATCCGCCAGCGCGTACCGCTTTCCTCGAGATAATTCGTTAGCTCTAGCCAAATATGACACTTATGTGGTTGACAAACCTAGGGCTTGGAACAGTCCATCCAATACACGGTATTCGGTAGGAAGACTCTCAATGTCCTCGTTTCCGATAGACAGTAGCTCAAATGCCGCCCAGTCGATACCGTTCAGAATGATAATCGTGCCGAGCAGATACCACGTATGGCGAGCAGGGAAGAGATTCGTATAGACCTGGCTTTATGATAAGTGTCTAAATTCGGCAAGCCATTAGAATAATGCAACAGGACTTACCCTTCGAGGATGCTCCAGTATGAAATCAAGGGTTATGCGCCACGACTGCCACTTCGGCCGATCAGGAAGCATAGCCCTCATAGTCCAGATAATGAACCGCAGGAAACATGGGAAGAGGGTGTTTCCAGCGAGAATCAGCAATCCCATTGTGAGAAGAGGGTAAGCCCTAGAGTAAGTTAGCAAGCTTGTCTATATTGACTATAAAAAAAGGGGGGTCTAGACCACCTACCTCAACTGCAAAGCGGTCATGTTAGTATCCAAGAGCGACATGCCGCTGTTCACGAAAGCAGAAACAGCAAAGAAAGCACCCGTCCAGAACGGCGAGAGGCCGTTCGCGCGTGTCACGGCGGGATCATTAGCTTCCAGCCAACCACCGATACCGATCATGCCGAACACAATAAACAAGATGAAGTAAAGGGACACAACCACAGATAGAAACGAGACAGCCTTGTACTCCACACCACCTAGTTCGTCACGCTCAGCAGGAGTAAGATCGTGGAACTGAGAGTTCCGGGATACAAGGCCCTTGGAGGCCATGTACTTTTGTGTACCGCGGAGAATACCCTTGAAGCCAGACACTGAATCCTTTTCGACCAAGGGCACATTGGGCACTGCATCGCGGGGGTGGTTATTTAGATCCGGTCTTGCCCCGATGCCAGCCATGGGGAAGACCCGGTGGTGATGATGACGGGGTGTGCCGCCGATGGTTATTTGGTCATCTTCCACCCACGGCTGTTCATTGCGAGATGATGGCTCTCCCGGGGTCACTTGGACCAGCATGATTGTCTTTGGGCGTGGTTTACAGCCCTGTCCTTCAGTGTTCTCGCCGGGGAGATCAGTTGCGGTGCTTTCAATCGCAGGTTCCTGGTCCCTGGCCTGCAGTTCAAATTCCGAGTGGTGACGAGTAGACCGCTCTCTTTCCCGCTCATCGGAGACACCCTTGAACTTTGACTCGAATGCCCTTTTACGTACTAGAAGTACAGTGAGGGAAATGAGAACGGCATGGCCCAAAATAAGCAGACTAAACAAAACTGCTTGTTGGAAACTGTTGAGAGAGGACAGGTCCAACTAATCATTCGAGTTATTAGCCTACGATATAGCCATATATGGGGAGTTGAGTCCATACCGTATTCAATCCAGCACCGGTCATAGCACTGACGCACATGAAAACCGAGTCCACATAGGCAACGCTGCGCCATGATGTCGAGGTCAGGTATAAAATGATACTGGCAATGATGCATGTAGCAATGAAATAGAAATAGTGTAGCGTCAAGAAATTCAAGGGCGGACACACTGCCCTGGTGACGCTCCCAGTCTTCCTCCGCCACTGGCGGACTGCATAAAGCGATTAGTTGAAATTTTTGACAAGTAGCTCAGGCACACATACGGATCAGCAGTGCATGCATTTTAATTTGACAACATAATTCAACATAATTCGCCAGGGTGCGTTGATAAAGCGTAGTTCGTGTTGTGTGCTAAATTCTTGGCGGTTGAAGCGTCGAACTGAAAACGAAGTTCTGCAGGATTTTCAAGAGAACCCACACAACAGGAGAGGTCTAGAATTGACACGACTAACAGCCTCAAACAGAAGGATATATAAGAATTATTATATGAACGAAAAAAAAGGGAAAAAATGTAAAAGCTCAATTGAATACTAGGAGAACTTAAACCATGCTCCGTAGGGATTAGGGCTATTGAAGAAGATTATAGTACATCCCCATTACTATATATCAAATGCCTACTCTATATCAACTAGATACAAGCTTATTCCCGTACCCAATGCCCACTCTTCCCTCCCTGTTTCTCCAACAGTCTGACAGAATCAATCACCATCCCCTTATCCACAGCCTTGAGCATATCATAAACCGTCAAAGCCGCACCCATAGTAGCCGTCATAGCCTCCATTTCCACTCCTGTGCGACCAAAGCAGCTGACCGACGCCACGACATTCATAGCGCCGTGATCCCTGTTCTGACCGGGCTCAACCAGTTCCACGCTGACTTCCACCCCGGTAATGCCAATGCCGGGATGACAAAGAGGCACAATATCAGGCGTTCTTTTTGCGGCCATGATACCCGCGATCCGGGCAACGCTGAAGACGTCGCCTTTGTGCGTGGTTTGGCCTTCGCGGAGAATTTCCCAGGGTCGTGAGTTTGAGAAGGAGACGGTGCAGGCGGATGTGGCGACACGCTTTGTTTCGGGTTTTTCGGTGATCTGGGTCATGTGTACGGTCTTAGATGGTGTGAGGTGAGGGAGGTCGGCGTCTGAGGTTGTAGGTAGAGAGGGAGATGGGCGAGGAATACAGTCTTCGGTCACTGGTTTAGAGCGCCCAGAGTGATAGAGGCGCCTTTGGGAAGCTGCAGGGAGATGTGAAAGCATATGTACTGGTATGGTTGACCAGGAGTGAGATCCTAAACCCCATGGTTTCGGTTTATTATCTAGTTCATCTATCAGCTTGGTGATTCAATAAACAATGTCCAGATACATAAATTGCATGTATACATGGTATCAAGTAAGATCTCGCCAATTTATGATATCCAAAAGAAATGTTCATCCGAAATGATTTACAAGTCGTAAAGCGTTTCCAGTCATGAAGAGAAAAATTAAAAAAGAAGATGCCTACCCACCAATCAGAATCATAGGGCGGTTCTTCATGTCCTTTAGTTGCTCCATGCCGGCGTGTTTCGCCTTCTTTCGTTTCACAGCCATGCCGATAATGTCAAGAATTTCACGCTCTCGGTCATTCAACAAGCCGCCTTCGTCACTAAGGCGCGCAGCCCTTTGTACCGTTTCCAACAGCTGCAGGTTGTTCATTGCATCCACGTCAATTGGGTTCCCACCGTTCTCCTTACGAATGATATCCCGCAAGGAGACCTCGGAGTTACCGAACAGGCAGACTTTGAGATTCCCGTCGCTAGTAATGCGTAACCGGTTGCAGGTACCACAGAAGTTGTGAGTCATGCTCGTGATAAATCCCACGCGGCCTTCGAAACCGGGAACACGGTATGTCTTACTCGTGTCATTCTTGTGATCGGGCACTTTTTCGAATGTGGGGTACTTTTCTCGGATGACAGCCAGCATCTCCTGATACGAGAACATCTTTCCCTGGTTCCATTTGTTCCCACCGAAAGGCATATACTCGATGAACCGCACTTCAATCGGTTTCTCGCGGCCCAGCTCCACGAATGGGAGGATCTCTCGATCATTCATTCCCCTCATAACAACACAATTGATCTTCAACTTGATCCCCGCACCGATCTTATTCATTTCCAAAATGCGGTCGATGCTCTTCATCACAGCATCGAATCCCTTGCGTCTTGTCATGATCTGGAACTGGAACGGATCCAGCGTGTCGAGGCTGAGATTGACTCCCGTCAGCCCGGCCTCCACCATTGGGTCCAGTTTTCGATGTAATGAGATCCCATTTGTTGTCAAACACAGTTCCCGAAGCCCATTTTGTCGTAGCTTGCCAATGTCCTGCATCAACGGCACGATGTCTTTGCGGACGGTCGGTTCCCCACCGGTTAATCGGATTTTGGTTACGCCCTGTGAGACAAATAACGAGGATAGGTATAGAATCTCCGGGGACGTAAGCAGTTTCGCAGAGGGCGAAAGGTCTACGCCTTCCTCGGGCATGCAGTACAGACACCGAAGATTGCACCGTTCCGTGACGCTAATGCGAAGATAGTCATGTTGACGATTGAAGGTATCGGTGAGAAATTCGGAAAAGGGCTTCGCAGACTTGAGTTTGGATAGTCTGGAGGGTTCAGTTGAGGGATGAGGGGGGAATCCAGGGGCGGGGACGGTGGCGTTGGGTCTTGATGCGGCATGAGTGCTCTGGGGTCGGATCTGTACACGCCACTGACGGGCAACCCTAGGGCAGGATACAATTCGCTTGCACAAGCCAGCCATGAGGAAGTTCTTTCAATTAAAATGTTGCATGTTGGCAGATATATATGCAAGCGCGGTACTCCGCGGAGGAATGAGGGGAAGGTCTCTTATCGCACATGCCGTTCGGCGGGCTCCGTGCTGAGTCATATCCATGAACGAATTTCCAAGGTTGGTTCGATCACTAATGAAGTCAACTACATGTACCTACACGTAGGTATGTACATCAACTAATCTATCGTTCCTAACAACTTCTCCACTCGCTTCACCAAGCTCTTTTCGAACTGCTTCACCCCATCCTTCTGTTCGTTCATCTTGCCTTGTTTAATCACATAGACCGATCGACGTCTTGGCGTTTCCGCGGTCTCTTCCTCTTCCAGCCCTTCGAAATCTTCATCAAGTTTGTGCTCAGTGTCTCGTTTGCCCTCGATTACAGATCGAACAAGGAAACGGTCGTGTGAAATTAGAAGCACGGCACCATTGAAGGAGGAGAGAGCCGTAGCTAATGCAGTGACAGTGTGGAAATCCAAATGCGTGGTGATTTCATCAAGAATGAGAAGCTGTGGTGCACTCCAGACGATTCGAGCCAATGCAAGGCGGACCTAAATTCGCCAATATTATTAGCTTACCTCAACTGTTCCATGTCGATCTTTCACATTTCACATACCAGTTGTCCACCTGACAGTTTGGCAATAGGGACATCAGATGCAATACGACCTGCTAACCCCATCGAGGCGAGTAGACCTCTGATAGCGCCCTCATTCAGGGATCCTTCGGTCTCAATAGTCAATAAGCCCAACGCAGTTAAACTAGACTCGCCTCGGCCACGCTCTTGCAGCTCTTCCACGGAATGCTGGCTATAGTAGCCCACTTTTAACCGGGAGTGGGTCAATACCTTGCCTTTGGAAGGAGATACCTGTCCCATCAGAACACGGAGCAGAGTCGTCTTTCCTGAGCCATTGAGGCCCATAATCCCGACACGATCACCTAGGTGAACGACCAAGTTCACGTCGTCCAGTATGACGCGGTCGGTTTTCTTGTACTGGAAAACAATACCCTCCAGTGACACCAACGGTCCAGGGAACCGCAACTCCGTCGCATCGGGCAAACTCATAGTCGCGCCCTTCTCATCTGTCGGAACCTCGATCTCTGCCCGATTGTGGGCATGCCATCCGACTAGATCACGGTTCAGCTTGAAGCGCCCCCCGTTCGCGCTAACCTGAAGACCCATCCGATCATCGACCTTCTTCTGCCGCGACTTAGCTTGTCGCAGCTTGTTTTCATCATTAGTCTTCTTCCCGACCTTCATATTCTCTCGGATACTGGCTTCCATATGCGCAACCTGCCTCTCTTGGGCCTCCTTCATGCGCCCCAGGTAGAGCTTCTGTTCCTCGAAATCTTGCTCATACGCAGACAGGTTTCCTCGAAAATACGTCAGTTTCTGGTCTCGGAGGATGACAATTTCCTCGCAGACAGCATTGATGAAATCTCTGTCGTGTGAGACCAAGACGATGGTTGTTTCTGATGTGTCGCGGAGTTGTTTCAGATAGTTTTCCAGCCACACTACTCCCAGGAGATCCAGGAAGTTGGTCGGCTCGTCGAGGATCATGATGTCGGGATCTTGGACCAAAACACTGGCTAGCATACATCGCATACGCCAGCCTCCTGAGAGCGTGGAGACTTTCTTCTCGAATCCGTCTTCTTTGAAGCCGAGACCAAGGAGAACACGACGAGCTTGTTGCTCCATATCGGCAAGTTTCATCTGGTTTCATGTTAACGGAGTAAGTAAAAGCCACTGTTCGAAGGCTTACATCTTCAAGTTGGGACTGTAGGGTCTGTAATGTCTCGACGGCAGCTTGGGTATCGGCCTGGACTGTCTCCGCATCGATGGCGTCTACATCCTGGGCCAACCTGGCAGAAGTCAGATATAGTAAATTGTGCGAACGAATGCAACTGACATTTCCGATGTAGCCTCGAGCTTCCCCTCGGCAGCCTTCAAGTCTTTTCTTGCCTGTAGACCTCGGGCACCGCTTTTCAAGCTTGCGTTCTTGTGTGCCAGAAAGAGATGTTTTTCTGCTTTCTGGTGTCGGATTTTGCGGATCGCCCACACGGGCTGCATTGGATCTTCAGTCTCAAAACTCTTCGATAGAACTTGTACGGTCAGTCGAGTACTATTCCAATTGAAGAGGTGTACTAACATTCCGCCATCCGAACAGCCTCGTTCCTAGTTTCATCACTGCTGAGAACAGCTTCCAAAACAGTTTTGTCCCGATTAGGGTCTTCGCCGAAAGTCGTGTCATCATGTTCGTCTGTCTGCTGCAAGATTGCCATGCGAGTCGCATGTGGGATGCCAGGGATGAGTTTCTCTGCCATTGCCCGGAGGAGCGCTGGTAACATCAATATACTAAGTTTTGTAAATGGTACATGTGGAGATCTATCTCACTTGACTTCCCAGTTCCGTTGCGACCTATCAACCCATAGTGAATGCCTGCCTTGAGTCGTAGGTGCCCGTCTGATATGAGCTCTCTCCCTGCAGCCTTGGCCTTTGATTTCCCTTTAGTCTTTGGTTTCGATGCATCTTCGGTAGATTCAGGTGCAGATGATGTGACCATAATATTTAGTCCATCCACATCGATCTGTCAAGGAACAAATTCCAGCGTTAGTGGTCATCTGGATGCTTGTTGTGGCTACCCATACCTCCTGCGAAGGATTATCATCTAGCAGATGAAATCGCGTCTGCTTGCACGTTGCCAGAATTGTCGGGGCGGAGGCCATAACTTCAGAAAATGAACAGAGTTCTAGATCTTTGGGTTATTTTCGCCGGAGTCCAAGTGTTGGATATCTGAAGTTGTTCCCGAAGCCGGTTCAGGCGAAGTTCATATAAAATAACTAGCAAGGGCAACCACGACACTCAAGCCTATATGAATAATCAAAACGCGCCACTCTGATCGCATTAAACTTCTCATTCCTCGAGTCACCGAATTCAATATTAACAAATTGGATGCTGCTTGACGACCGTTCCGGGGTCGGGGTCCGAAAGAGGAATGGTTCAGTGCCTGAGGCCGTTACTCACATTCCTTGGCGGAGTCCGTTTTTGTATCATTGTGCTCGTATTTATATAAGTTATTTAGCCGGAAGATCATAAGAGGTCGCACCTATGTGCATATAAGTATCCGTGGTCTCACCGTGACTCATTTGGATTTTGTGTGGTATTGTGGTTGATCCGACTAAACTAAAAATATATAATGGGGAAACAGTGCATCTCTGCACCACAAGAAATCTAAAATAGAAAGATATCCTGCTACTCCCTTGGAACCGTGGAGAGGTTAAAACCCCCCTAAAAAGCCTACAATTGCAGTGACCGAGAATCTTTGTGATTTCAACAGGAGAACGTCTGGACCTAGATTCTCGAGGGCTAGCCCTATAACATGATAGCATGTTATCAACGTTATCTCGCCCCAATGCCAGCAACGTGAAAAGTAAAAGTCTATAGCGACACGTGGCTGTGCTCCATTCTGCTCCAGATTCTAGAGGACTGGGGAAGACTAGGTCGAGTCCTCGAATATCCAGACAAGCAAAGTTTAGACCGACCAAGATTTCTAGTCGAGCACCCGAGTTGCGACACCAAAAAAGATCTACTACTCATTATCTACGATAAGCTGTAATCTAGATCTAGACCTTAATTTCTGCATCTCCACCAGAGTGCTCGAGAGTCTCGAACAAGCTCACACTTATTTCGAATTTGAGCGGACCTGATGAGTCGTTAGACAACCAGAAAACGGACCCGTTGTCAGGGTTTGTTTATAGTGAAGGGCCTTAAGGCTTGAAGACCCCGGGGATCAGGGCAAGGCGGGTCTTGATAGTAGGAGACGTCAGATAATCAGATAATAGGGTCCTGGGAACAGATTTAGCCTAGACTCTAGCCTAGACCCATGTGATTGCATTAGGAAATATTGAGGCGTAGATAACATACGTGAGTAATGCGCGGGGGGCGAATATGGCAGAGTCATTTTTTTGTACCAATTCCACGGGAATCAATTACATGCATCCTCGGGCAAATATAATCGACAAGGGAGTGATTACTAGGGCGTGGATAGAGATCGAGCCAGTGGCCTAGATCCACTGTTCAAGACTCGGGATAGTCTGATTAAAGATCCGCGCAAGAGGCGTTCCTGCAGAAACTTCAAATTGTATATAGTTAGGCTCTAAGTTAGTTGTCATCATTTACGTGTTGGCATTATCGACCTTAGCGAAATGCCGTACCTGAAGTTTTTCTCCAGTGTCTATTTTTAAGAAGCAAAAAACTACTGCCTGCTATTAGTGTGGTGGTTGTGGCTGAGGCGCAGAATTAACTAAGCCTCTTTGCACGCGGCCACTCTACGCTAATCCGAGTCAGCCCTAAACAGTAGACCGAGAGGATCGCTGGCCACGAAAAAAGCGGGCTGTCGAAGAGTCGAGACTCAGGGGAACGTTGGTTCTTCGGTTGAGAAAACAAAAAGGGGCAATGAGTTACTCCACCGAGTCTGCCCTGCCTACCATAGTGTTTCGCCTTGTTAAGGTTCAGGGGCAATCCAAATAGGCAAGTCTATAGAAATAAAGGAAAGTTCTAGGGAGCCAACCTTGCAATTCAGAGAGAACCTTCGACCCGTCGACCTCGGGGATCAACTAGAAGAGATTTATTTAGTGTTTGATAGAGTCGGACCGGCTAGCCTGATTGGGAATAGCCCGCCCCTCACGTGCGCGGACGTCCACCGAGGCTCGTTAGTTCTCCTTTGGGATCCTTTGTTGCCGACCCGCTTCAACTCTAGAAAAGCTTATTGCGATTCTTAAGTGGGAGCACGAGAGGACAGGACTTCCCAATCTACCTGACTGGTTCGCCGTGGTTTAGCCGGTACAGGGGGCCTGTCTCGATTGGCTGTGACTGGCCTGGCGAGACGCCGGCGTACGTACATGCTGGTTTTGATGAAACAAGGGATTCTTGTCAATACATGGGAATATGGAATATACACCCTGGATCTCAATCTGCTTGGCATATGTGTACTCCGTATGTGTATGTATGTTGTACGAAGTATTTTGTAGAAAGTACGGAGTACGGAGTATGTTGTACATATTTCCCAGAGAGAAAGGTGTCGACCCCGTACTCCGTATTCTATATGAGAGCCCGCCCACCACTCGGCGCACTGTCGCTAAAACCAAACGAAATAATTGGCTTAGCCCCGAAAGTCGCTAGCTGCGGTGATAGTCATTCTTAGTCTGAACAAGGTTGGTAGGTTGTTTTCTTGAAGATTGAACTCTCCTAAATACATGATATATTCTCCCGTCTCTCTAGGTGATCCAATCCAACTATGAAGTCAACAGGAATGCAAAATTTACTAAAGCGGGCTTGGATAAACAGCCCTGGAGAGACATGGCACAGCCACTTGCGTCACGAAAGGGACAAAAAAGGGTACAATTACAATACCATACACATGAAACACACTCTGAGCCCTGGCAAGATTTACCGGATGGCCAATGAGATCGGATGGTTCCTGCCCTGATATTGGCCCACTTCGAAGGTTTTAGCCGGCAAAAGTATTAACAGGGGAGCACTGTATCTATCAAATTCCGAGTAGCCTATCACAAATAAAGATTTAAATGCAGCCTTTAAGCAATTGATTTATTGTTATAGAGTAGTATATATATATTGAGAGAATAGATGAAGTATACATCTGTATATTGTATGTTACATTTGTACATATGTATAGATCTGAACATCTGGAAAACATTCCCTGGATACGGTATGGTAAACAAGCCCCATTGAGTGGCAATCCAGCCAATCACGGGGTAGCATTCCTCAGGCCCCCGCTGACTCAGAAAGGACGCGCAAGCCCCTGTTGCTATTCCGGAACACTTTGTCCCTTTCCCCATCTCACTTCGAATTTCATGATCCATCTAGATCCAAATCCATATTCTACTAGACCTTCGTTTTTCGGATCTTTTTTATTCTTATATTCGCCCTCTTTATCTCTCCTTCATCTATCTCACTTATTATACCTATCTCACGCCATATTTTCCGCCATATCTACACCCCTACACAGTCGAGGGGCTTATTCAGATCACCATGGCGACTCTCGCAGAAAACCCGATGCAACCAGTTGCCAACTATGACCAAGATCTCGACTCATTTATCAACTTCGATCAACTCACCTACACATCTGACCCCTCCCGCTCAAAGGTCATGGTCAACCAACCCTCGGTCGCAAGCACCGAGTTCAGTGCCAATGACGCCCGCAGTGCGAGCTTCGCTTCAAGTGGCCAGTCTCCCCTCGCATTCCAGGCCCCAAGTCACCAGTATGATGAACACAGACAACAGACCGGTCTCCCACCTGGTGCTTTGTCCATGTCCTACAGCCAGATCCCGATGGGCTTCAACAATGGTCAAGGATTTCCTGTGAACGCTGACGTGTATGCTGGTCATCACATGAAGCGAGAAGACGCACAATTCGACTTCAACACCGCACCAGGCCGTAACCCGTCGGAGATGGAGATCGATCCCGAAAACATGAATCCCTCGCCATATTTCTACCCGGCAAACCCGGCGAACAAGAGCCAATATGTCGACCCCAACGCCCTCGGAGGCCATGAGCTGGTTCAGGCTGGTCCGTCCACACAGGTCGGTCGTATGTACCCCGGCATGCATCAGCAGCAGGCTGCGATGGCCAAGGCCCAGCAACAAAAGCAGAATGAGATGGTCCGCCCTCAGATACAGCAGCGTCCGGATCAAGTGCCCGATGCTATGTCTCAGGCCCGCGGTCCTCGCAACCCTGACCCCGTGGTGGAAGAGCGTATTTCTCGTCTACTTCAGCAGATGCGACAAAATGCCATTGCCAATGGCGAGGGCTCCCCCAGTCCTTCTAGCGGTATGCCGCAGATGGCCAAGGCCCGGAAGGATGAGGCCGATATGGATGAAGATGAGCGTCTTCTGGCTAGCGAGGAGGGTAAGAAGCTCAGCAGCAAAGAGCGCCGCCAGTTGCGAAACAAGGTTTCCGCTCGCGCTTTCCGATCTCGCCGCAAGGGTATGGCAACCTGAACACTTGAATACGTGTGATGTCCCTTTTGCTAACACCTCTCACTAGAATACATTGGTCAGCTCGAAAGCGAGGTAGCCGCTAGAACCAACGAGGCCCACGAGGCTCGCCTCCAGAACCGTGCTCTCTACGAAGAAAATGCCCGCCTGAACGACTTGGCTCGCATGCTTTTGGGATCTCCTCACTTCTCCAACTTCCTGAACGACATGGGTGACACTATGCCCCCTCAGCCCCAGCAGCAACCTCAACAGCAACCTCAGCAACAACAACCAGCCCAGCAGGCTGCACCCCAGCCCAACATGCAGGCTATGCCCAAGGACACGAACGCCAACCGTGGCCAGGAGTTCCAGATCCAGCAAAACCCCCAGGCCAATATGGTCATGGTTCCCAACCAGGGTATGGACCCCTCCAGCATGGCCATGAACACCGCCGGCTGGAACTCGGGAATCGACATGAACTACGGCAACACTCCCGTTTTTGCTGTGATGGAGGTTCCCGAGGGCCCGGCCCTGGATGCCGAAGTGTTGTCCGGAAAATCCTCTTCCTTCAGCATCCCTGAGAGCCCCAAGAATGAGGCTCCTGTTGTCGACAGTCCCGCTAGCGACTCAATTAGTCACTCTGATATTGGTGTTGCCAACCCTGATGTCGAGATTGATGAGTCTGATCCTGCATTTGCTCTCTTTGTTGATTCTCCTGCCCCCACTACTGATATCACCTTTGAAGGTGTTTCGAACGAGAAGACTGCTCAGTTCACACTCGTCGTTGACAACTCTGAGGTTAGCGATTCGGCCAAGAGAACCTTCAATGCCCTCTGCAACAGCATTGACGCTGCCTTCGAGCGTGTCTCAGCTGTCACGTCCCACCTTCAGTGATTCCCCATTAGCGTCCCGCCCTTTCGGCCTTTATTTTCTTTGTATATGTGATCCCTCATCTCTTTMTCGCCATCGTCATCGCCTTGTGACTATACACCCACGGTGAAACCTCCTGCCATATTTTGCGAATCATGGGGGGTGTTGCTTCTTTCTTTTGTTTTTTTTTCCAGATGCCCTGGGGAGTTTCAAGGCGCGTGTCTCTTACTATATCGTGTATCTCCCACGAAGAACCTTGGTGGAAATTTGGAGCTTACTTACTGGCGTATTTGAAGGATCTGTGGAGTAAAAGCACAACCCTGGATATTTACGGCCATATGATTGTCTTATTTTATTGCATAGCCTGTGCTCTGGATGTAGTTTAGCCAAATAGAATGCTTGTCAATTTTTTTTTGAAATGGTCATATACCAATAGTAATGCGTCGAGCTTCAAAGGTTATACCCAAAACACAAGGACTTGTTGAACCTCCAGGACTTGTTCTAGTAGTACGAATATTTCTTAAATGCACCTTTGCAGAAGAAAAAAAAGAAAAAAGAAAACATAGCTATTTATTATGCTATTAATTTTGAAAAATAGTATCTCCATTGCGGTCCAAATGGAGTTTTTGTCCGGCCATCCTGCAAAATTCCACCGTCACTTTTTTCTTAACGTGGATCCACCAATTTCATACTCGACATTACTGCACCTAGGGGCCTTTCATCATTAGTTTTCCTCTCAATACCCTCCATTCTAGGCAAGTTGGCTTCCTCTTGCGTGCGCGGTGCCTTGTCAACGGCAACCACTCGCGCAGTCGCCTGGAGCGCGTTCCCTCGAACCTCAATTTCGCCATCCACCCTTCGATCGTATCGCAGCGCCAGAAACCGTGACTCACAAAACCCTCGTGACTCGAAACCGAGATTGAGGAGCTTCAGCTTCCCCAAATCATTAGCGCAATTAGCAGACAAAAAGAAATCCCAAGAGAAACCCTTGCCACTTCGCATCAGACAACCTACAATCAACCCAAACGCATACTTTCTTCCAGCCGGCCCGGTCTCACAAAGACTTCGCTCCGATAAAGACGACTACTTGATTTGTGAACCATCCAAATTCCAACTCACTTCATTGCCTCCACCTGTGGCAGGAATTTCCCCAATGAAATTCTTCTACCAGGTCATCACGACCCCCACGGCCGATACCCCCGGTACGAGCGTTTGCCTCAACTTCCCAGACAAGCGATACTTTTTCGGCCAGCTATCGGAAGGCACACAACGAGCATGCACTGAGCGCGGGGTTAAACTTGCTCTCCTCACCGATGCGTTTGTCACTGGGCGGTCGGAATGGGCCAACACAGGCGGGTTGATTGGAATTGTTCTGACACTTGCCGATACGGTGTCATCCTCCATGGCAGCCATCGAGGAGGAACATCAGAAGAAGGCTGCCCGCAAGGCGCAAAGGGGGGTGGAAGAAGGCGTAAAGCACAAGTCTCGTACACCCCAGGAGCAGCAACACGGCAGGGCCACTGTGGAACGAGAAGGCGAACCGGCCTTGCAGAAAGCTAGCCTGACGATCCATGGTCCTGCGAATCTTACACATACACTGGCTACGGCTCGGCGGTTTGTTTTCCGAAAGGGCATGCCAGTGTACTTGAAAGAATATGACTCGGAGACCCTCACCAAACAGATTCCTGTCGGTGCCGAGGATCCATTTGAGAAGCCCTCATGGTCCGACTCTAACATCAAAGTCTGGGCCATGCCTATTAGCCCTCGCCCGTCGGCTCGTTCTCAAGTTACGCAGCCGCGGTCACAGAGCCCACGAAAGCGAAGCTTGGACGAGTTCCAGGAGTCTGAGCAGACCGAAGATCATATGGCCCAGCGTACTAAGAACCTGATAGTGACGCAGTCCATTGTGCAGGATATGTTCAACTCGACATGGAAGATGGATGCCCTTCATGAAACCCCATTGGCTGAGGTCATGATGCCGGCAGCTATATTCATTCGCAACCCGGAAACCAAGGACCTTGAGCAATACAAAGGCCCCGTGCCGGGTGGCCCAGATGCTCTTCCAGATATCAAGGTGCTCGTTCGAAAGCCCTGGCCCGGTGCGACTGTCGAGAGTCTCCCGACCACTTCCCCATCCAAGGAGTCAGTCTGCTATATCGTACGGAACCACGATATCCGTGGAAAGTTCGACCCGAAGAAGGCCCAAGAATTGAAAGTCGAAAAGGGTGCTAAGTACGCAGCTCTGACAAAAGGCGAGAGCGTTCAATCTCTGGATGGCAAGACTATCACTCCAGATATGGTCTTGGGACAGACACGACCGGGCAAAGGCGTTGCCATCATGGAAGTGCCATCGTCCGAGTATGTCGAGGACCTGGTCAGCCGGGCCGAATGGAAGTCCCCAGCCGTGACGACCGAGTTGCAAGCCTTCATCTGGATTCTTGGACCAGGTGTGGCTGAGCATCCTAAATTCCAGGAATTCGTTGATAGCATGTCCCACTGCAAGCATACCGTGTCGAGCACAGATCACTGCCCGAACTACCTGGCGTTGACCAGCTGCGCTAGCTCAACTGTTCGACTTGCCCGTCTGAAAGGCGATAGTTATGCGGTTCCCGTTCATGACAATGTGTCCCTTCCCCAACCCGGCGCCCCCAATACCAATTCAAAATCTGCAATTGCCGCTCGTCAGAATTCTCCGCTGCAACCTCTTGAACCCGGATTCATCATCAACATGGAGCCCAGTTTCGGGTTGAACAGTGATGAAGTGATGTCCCGCTTCAATCCAGCGAATGCATTGCATAGCATCCCGCATTCTGTCGAGCACCGGATGGAAGTCATTCGAAAACGCGTCGCTAAGCCTGATTTCCAGAGGAAGTTGCAGGCACAACGGAGAGAATGGCCTGGAGCGGACGCAGAGATCATCGCGCTGGGCACTGGTTCCTCTGTTCCGTCCAAATACCGAAATGTCTCAGCCACACTGTTGAAGGTGCCTGGATATGGCTACTATCTGCTTGATTGTGGCGAGAATACTCTTGGTCAACTAAAGCGAGTTTTCGAGCCCGAAGAACTTCGTGAAGTGCTTCAGAACTTGCGAATGATTTGGATCAGCCACTTGCACGCTGATCATCACCTAGGAACGGTCTCTGTGATCAAGGCCTGGCACACGGAGAACTTTAAGGATGGGTTTGGCTCGGCTGCTAGCCGTGAAACCGATATGGCCAAGATCCTCCAGGAGAAGCGGCTGGCTGTCGTGTCTGATAACGCCATGATTTCCTGGTTGGAAGAATATTCACAGGTTGAGGACTTCGGATATGACAAGCTGCTTACTCTTTCCGCACATCCTGAAGTAGAAGGTTCTAAAGTCACCACCGTGTTCTCACACCCGCTACCTAATCGTCGTCGTTCTCAACTTGACTTCACGAACAAGTCCTCTCCCCTCACTCCTCTCCTCAAGTCTTCCACCGGCCTTGCAGACATCCTCACTTGCCGCGTCAAACACTGCAAGGGCGCGCTCGCTGTCTCCCTTGTCTTCTCAAATGGATTCAAGGTCTCCTACTCTGGCGATTGCAGGCCATCAGATAAATTTGCCGCCATTGGACAGGGTTCAACCGTGCTCATCCATGAGGCCACATTCCAACCCGACATGGTCGGATCGGCTAGGGCCAAGCGGCACTCGACCTCCTCCGAGGCAATGGAAGTCGGCCGCCGCATGCAAGCGCGCGCTGTCCTGCTCACTCATTTCAGCCAGCGCTATCAGAAAGTAGCCTTTGTTGAGAAGCGAAACTCAGGTAAATTCCCGTCCAACCGGGATGCGGCTGCAAAGGAGCCCGCAGATGCGGATATCCCATTCGATGACCCTCAAGATGAACCAGTGGGCCCCAATGGCGCCGAACTGTCCGATGACTTCAACTCGGTAACATCCAGCCAAAGGTTTGGCGTTTATACTGGCCCCGTCGCCGGAGCGATGGACTACATGCGCATCAAGGTCGGGGATTTCGCCCTTGCGCAGGCATATGCGCCAGCACTGGAGAAGCTGATCGAGCTCTTGGAGCGAGCGGCGACCGAGGAAGCCGAGCGCGTGAAACAGAAGCGCCAGGAGGAGGAGAATGCTCGCAAGGCGAAGAATAATAAGAAGTGGGCCAAGCAAATGGCTACTGCCACCGCTGCGGCAGTTGCAGCTGTATCAACTGAGACTAGCGATGTCCAGACGGCGCCCACTCGATCCGTCTGGAGTGCTAGTGAAAGCGAGGAGGGGTGGGAGACGAGTGACTACGAGGAATGTTGTTCCTAATTGTATATATTAGACCATGTCAAATATGCATAGCTTGGAGGTTTTTTTTCCATTTTGGAGAATACTAATCTGAGGACTAGTACGCTTCGGCGAACTTGCCGAGGTGCGGAGACCATATATCCTTTGGGTTCTTGGAGGTTTCCCAGCTATTCCCAGCTTTCCCCGTGTTATTTTAGATGCCGGTGTATATAAAAAGAATAAAACTTCACGTTCATCCTAAACTACTTACATACTTAGGCAAATAGTAGGTAGTTACAGAGAGTATCTAACTGGACGTCAACGTAAATGGCTTATCGGTCCGGCCGCTCTACCCCAACAACTCATCCCCTCACCGCCCCGTGGGGGTTTATCTCCTTTGACTCAATTCCATTTTATAGCTTCCTGGATATCTCTCTGCCAATTGATTCGAGATGACCACCCTCATTCCCCGTGAGCCCTATACTCAGGAAGAGCTCGCTCGCCTGTACCCGCCAGCTCTGAAGCTGCAGCTAGTGCAAGTGGTAGGTGGTTTGGTCCCCACTTTGAGACGCTGGCTAACCGCTACAGTTCCTTCGTCATGGTGAGAGATCCATTTACAATGCTGCCCCTGAGAGCATTTCTAACTGATCCTAGGTGAACGCACACCCGTCTCGTCCCGATTCTCAAATGTATGTCGCAATTGACTACCCTCAATGCCCCAAAACCGCTCTCCGACGGTCTCCGCTAACACTTTCCATAAGACAGGCTTGAGTCCATGTATGGCAATTCCACAATACCGGTATCGCCCGAGTATATGCTGACATTTCCCCTCGACAAGACTGGCCGTACTGCAATGTCGCAAGACGCATGGTGCAGATGGCCTCGAGCAGCAAAGACCTCTCGGAATGGAACGGGTTCCAATGGCGCCGGAAAATGGAGTCATTCGGCAGTAATGACCAGGCGGTGATCACAACGGGACCAGGGGGACCAGTCGAAGCGATGTGGTAAGTTCACTACGGAGCTACAATATGTATGTGGAGAAAAGCTAAATAATCCCATCTGAAGCTTGCACGGCGAGCTCACAGACAAGGGCCGTGAGACGACCTATGCGCTCGGACAACGGCTGCGCCATCTATACGTCGACCAGCTCGGGTTCATGCCTCGAATCAAGAGTGATTCCGAGGATATGTATCTGCGGGCTACGTCGATCCCCCGCGCTCTCGAGTCGCTCCAGGAGGCATTCTGGGGCATGTACCCAGCTAGCGCGCGCACGCTTGACTTCCCACCGCCAGTGGTTGTGGCTCGCCAGGTCAATGAGGAGACTCTATTCCCCAATGAGGGAAATTGTAGACGGTTCCGACAGCTGTCACGGCTTTTTGCCGACCGCGCTGCTGCACGATGTATGGGCTTATCAGTGGGACATGAAGATAAGCATCACGGCTAATGATTTGAATGCAGGGAACGACTCTGAACAAATGGCGTACTTGAACAGCCTCTGGTCGAAGTACATGCCCGAGGAATCGCCCAAGGTTGCTGTCGATTCTCACCCTCGTCTTTCTGGAATCATGGACACCATCAACGCAACCGATGCCCATGGCCCAGCCACTAAGCTCCCATCCGAGTTCTATGACAAGAAGGGCCGTGCTGTTATTGACCGAATTGCGGTCGAGGAATGGTTTGCTGGCTACGGCGAGAGTAGCGAGTACCGTAAGCTAGGCATTGGTGCTCTCATGGGTGATGTGATTGACCGCATGGTCAGCACCGCCGTGGAGGGTGGCTGGCGCAGTGAGACCGCTGCATCCGGGTCAGGCAATCCGGAGACTGGCAAGGCTATCAAGTTTGCTATGAGTGGCTGCCATGACACCACCCTGGCAGCCATCCTATCCAGTGTTGGTGGTTTCCAGGACCAGTCATGGCCTCCATTTACTTCCTCTATTGCAGTTGAGCTCTTTTCCCAAGCACCCCGCTCCGATCCCAACGCTGGCATCGTGCTCGAAGAGTTCTCCAACCCATCCGTCGCAGCCAAGAAGCCTGGCATCCTTTCCCAGCTCTTCGGTAAGTCCGCATCGAAGCAACCCACCACCTCCGATACTGCACGCGCACCTCTCGAATCTTTCCCGGAAGGCGCTCGCGAGGCTCTCCAGAAGCACTATGTCCGTATTCGCTACAATGACCAACCCGTCCGTATCCCCGGCTGTGCTGCTAAGCCTGAGAATCACCTGCCTGGCGATGAGACATTCTGCACCTTGAACGCCTTCAAGGAGATTGTTGATAAGTTTACGCCAAAGGACTGGCAAGGGGAGTGCACAGCGAATCTTGGCGCAGGGCTCCACGGCCCAGACGATCGCGAGAAGGCCCCCGCTGGCTTCTAGACATTCTATAGACTGTAATGCTGTTTGTTGTCTTTGGAGATAATTTTGTTCCTCGTGTATCTTAATCTGTTGTGAAATGTGTTTATGACGGGTGAAAAGTGGAGAGCCAGAGTCACAAAACATCAGCAGCCATCTTAGCTGCTCTTCGCCTTCGCCTCTTGATCTGATCTGATTGCTTTCAACTTCATCGCAGAAACCTTCATCAGGATCCAGCGCGGTAGATATTCAAACGACAAGCCCTGCAACCAATGCCAGAAATAAGCCCATACAATTTCCTGTCCGCACCCAACCCGATTCAAGCCAGCAGCAGCCAGCGCTCTCGCCTCAGGAGCAAACAAGTTACTCTCCACATCATACCCAGCAGTCCTGACCGTGGCGACTCGGAGGCCCATAACGTTGACCTTCTTCCCTTCGGCGGCAAACTCCGCGTGTAGTGACTTCGTAAAGGAATCCACAAATCCCTTGGTAGAGCTATAAATACTGATATACGGCAATCCGAACGCCGCAATAGAAGAAACATTCATCACCAGACCGGGCGCATTCTCTTCCAGCTGTCCGGCCAGAACGCGGGTAATCTGAATGGCAAAAGTCGCATTCCGCGAAATGGTCGCCTGCACATCCTCAAAGGTATACTCCTTAAGGAGTGTAGAAGGCCTCGTCTCACCACCAACATTATTAATAAGGACAGTCAACCTGCCGGGATCACCCTGGGAATCGATAGTCCTATTACTGCGACGAATTATATCGCGGACCTCGGCATCAACATCATCAATATCGGCGGTCAAATTCTGTGCATCGCGCACAAGTATATCGACCGAGACTGCGGGGAACAGGGCCTGTAGTTCTCGACGCCGACGCTCGAGTTTCTCGGCGTTCCGGCCATGTAGGATGACGTTGAAACCGCGCGCGCAGAGCTCCTGACTGAAGCCGAAACCTATCCCATCTGTTGCACCGGTGACGAGGGCCCAGTTTGTTTTAGTGGGGTTGTAGCTCTTGCAGAGTGTACTGGGGAGGAGGAAGTTTGTTGCTTGGCGGGTTAGGGAGAAGGCGGTTTTTCCCAGGGTGAAGAGGCCGAGGTAGGCTAGGGGTTTGGTGAGAGTTCCCAGGTCGGTCATTTTGATGGAGATGATGTTATTTCTATTCTGTCAGTGTAAAACCCCTTTTCATAGGTTCTTCGGAGGTCAACTTCACATTCCTCTCAGATCAGCGGGGTAGCTGTTATCCGCACCGAGCCGAGCACGGATGTTGATTGGAGAATATTGAATATTATATCGATCGTTTGAAGAATTGAAGAAAATAGTATTGAAGATCATTTCGGATGAAATAGTTGAAGCTTTCATCTCAATGTCATTTCATGTAGACATTTTTAGAGATCATATTTAGAGATCTAAATATGTCTCATCCTACCTATATGTGTCGGTTTAACCACCATCGACAGTTCCCCGGAAATGAGCAGTTCAGAAATCAACAAAAGACCAACAAAAGACCAATCACAAATGCCCTAATACCGTCTTTCAAAAACCAATGTCGTTAATTGAGGACCGTGAAAGTCCACGGCGCCAGCCAGGTACCTTGCGGACGATTCATGCTGGCCACTTAAAACACAGCAATTATCATCGTAATTTGAAATCATACACTTCATTGGTTCAGCTATAGCTCCACTGGTATACTTTCAACCTTGGAGGTTCTGTATTGACACTTGTACAACATCAGGAATGCAACAGCGTTAGAGGGTGAGGAACTTGGAGACGGTTGGCAGCCCTGGAGAAGATGCTATATAATGTGATATCCTAGAATTGCCAGGGGTTCACTTCCTTCTTTTTCTCTTTCCTCTTTCTTCTTTCTTGCTTTGCATACCTAACCACAAAAGTTATCTTCACTATGGTCATCGATTCTGGAAGAGACACAGTCTCCTACAATGTTCCAGCTCCTACGGAGCAAAAGCCCAAGATACGGCAGATGCCTGTCACCTTGCTTTCCGGTTTCCTGGTATGAAATGAGATCAATTGTATCAATGTATGGTCATGTGGATGGACACTGACACACGTGTATAGGGAAGCGGCAAGACAACACTCCTCAAACACATCCTCAAGTCCCCTGACCATGGGTTACGGATTGCTGTCATTGTCAACGATATGAGCCAGTGAGTTCCACATTGGATGGAGAGCATAGACCGTAAGCTAACCGCTTCGTTCTATTAGGTTGAACATCGACGCTACCCTCATCCAAAACCACAAGGTCTCCCAGACCACCGAGAAGCTCATTCGTCTTCAAAACGGATGCATCTGCTGCACTCTGCGTGGAGATTTGCTATCTGAACTGGCAGCTCTGACGAAACGAAACGAGGTGGACTATGTCGTCATTGAATCGACCGGTATAAGTGAGCCCATGCAAGTGGCTGAGACTTTCACGGCTGAGTTCAGCTCAGCCATGCTGGAAGCCGAAGATCAGATTGCCAATGATGATGCCGACGCAAAGAAGATCCTGAACGAAATGTATTGTTTCGTCACCACATCCCCCCTTATTGTAGCCTTGCTGACATGCCTTGACATAGTGTGGATCTAGGTGGCCTGCACACAATGGCTCGGTTAGACACTACAGTCACTGTCATTGATGCCTTCAACTTGCTTTCTAGTTTCGATACAGCAGAGTTCCTCTCTGACCGCTATGGGAAAGAAGAGATCATCCCTGAGGATGAGCGCACAATATCTGATCTCATGGTGGATCAGATTGAGTTCGCCGATGTGTTGATTCTCAATAAGATCGAGACGGTTGATCAAGCAACACGCGATAAGGTCATGAGTTTGCTGAAGCTACTGAACCCAGCTGCAAAGATCCTCGAGTCAAATTACTCTCAAATAGATGTTCGGGAAATCATCAACACAAACAAATTTGATTTTGTCCGTGCTGCCTCTGGCCCTGGGTGGCTGCAGAGTCTGCACGAAATGACACTGCAGACGACAGGCAACGGTGAACGGATGGCACCGAAACCAGAGACCTTGGAGTAAGTTTGCCGATGATTCATCTATAGACGATTTGCTCACCGTTACAGGTATGGTATCAACAATTTCGTTTACACTGCCCGGCGACCCTTCCATCCGCGCCGCCTCTTCGCGCTTCTTCACGACAAATTCATAATTCTCCAGAACAATGAAGTCGAAGAAGAAGAAGAAGAAGTCGACGGGGAAGAAGAGGAAGAAGTCGACGGGGAAGAAGAGGAAGAAGAAGAAGATGCAATGGACACAGACTCAGACTCCGAGTCAGTGGAAGACTTTGAGCAGCCTGATCCAGCAGTCATTCTGAAGAACAAACGTACCCACCCGGCTTTCGGTCCAGTTCTCCGCTCCAAGGGCTTCTTCTGGTTTACGACCAGACCCTGGCAATTTGGAGAATGGAGTCAAGCAGGTGGTATGATGACAGTCGGATGCGGTGGACCTTGGTTTGCTGAAGTCCCCGATGAGAACTGGCCAGAAGACAAGGATGTGCGGGAATCCATCCAAAATGATTTCAAAGGTCCCTGGGGTGATCGTCGCCAGGAAATAGTGTTTATCGGGGAAGGTATTGACAGTGCCAAGATCAGTACTTTGCTGGATGAGTGTCTACTAGATGATAAGGATATGAAGAAGTGGGAGAAGGTGATGAAGAACAAGAAGATGAGCAGAGAGGAGAAGACGGATAAGTTAGCAAAGATGTGGGAGGATGGTTGGGAAGAGTGGCCTGCGCTTGAGGATGAGGACGAGGAAGAGGAAGGGGAGGAAGAGCCCCAGGAGCAGGGGAAGCATCGAATCAGCGATTATCTGGGTCATCAGCATGGGCATAAACATGCTCATGGACACAACCACCGGGTGATTGCTGTATGAACTTGTCGAGGTTAATGATAAAAAAAAGTTATTCTTTTTCAATACCACCCACGTGCATAAGCAAAAAGAACTGCATTATAGAGTATTCCAGTAGTCTATTGGGTTAGGGCTAAAGGTGTGTGATGAAGTTGATGGCCTGGAATAGGCGGTCATATAGTGGCAGAATATTAAAGGCGGTCGTGACAGATTAGAGCCGATAAGATAGGAGCTCCAAGATAATGGCTCCGCCTTCTACTCTTCCTCTTCCTCCATTCTCTCCTTCTTAACACAATTCCTTGACAAATACACCTTCGAATCACAGATATTCCTACATCCTTGAGACAAACTCTTTCAACTCACCTGCTGTGCGCGCGTTGGATATCTGTGCCCGATCGCCTTTCACCTCGCTTCGTAGCTCCCGAGCTACTCCAACCCCCGCACTCGAACGGCACAACCGTTACTCAACGATCACCCCAACCAAACCTATTCTGCCGCGAATTGAATCCTCAACATTGAGACAATGATACAGGTCTGACTGCAGATATCCGACCCTGTATCACCATCTCAGACATAAACTGGGATTCTTCCGGCGTTCGTCCTAGGCGAGATTAGCACATGCAGGTGTCAATAGTCGGTCTTTGCCGTTAAATTGAGCTCGATCAGTTCCTTTTACTATCTTCTTTGTGTTCAACGGAGAATCTTGACTTTGCATTGGTCTGATTATCCCTGTCTATTACAAATTAAATTGCGCAGTAAGTACACCCAAGCTGTTCTCTATGCATACCCCGGATTCTAACATTCCGTGTCTAGATGTCTGCACGTTCAATGGAGGTAAGAAACTCTTTCTCGCTCAAAACACATCCCACCGAACCATACTCCCTATAATACCTCAAATCACGGCCGGGTCATTCGGTGAAGCTCGGTTAGTTACCGCGTCCCGCTGCATCCATGCACGGGCCGTTGTGAGACATCTGCTTGGTTCCGGATCCTTTTTACTATTTCCCAGGGGATGGAAGAAGCCCCAGAGATCTTTCTTGGAAGCGAAATGTGCCCTGGAATAAGCTGAACATAGTTCCAATTTTGGGGCGCCTGTCACGGTTGCTGTCACAACGGGCCGTTGCAAGACAGTACCATCTTGAATCCACGGGTCTCCGTCCCCAGCCTCAGGCCTTTCCTTATTATTCTAAGGATATTAGCCTGGTTGGGTTCGCTGACTGCCCAATGTCCTTTTTTTTTTTTTTTTTTGCCCTCGACATGTGATGCGTTGATTTATTCCACCCTGCCCCTACCTCAAGAATCCTCCATTCTAATAACCCTGACCTGTCTCTTGATTCACGAATTCTCCCAAAAATGCATGCCCCTTCTGCTTGATTAAATGTCCGACTCACCGGTAGCCCGCGTGAGCCGGCCTCATGCTCCTTTTATAGGCCATGAGTTCAATTTTTGGAAGCGACGGCGTGAAATTCCATTCTATAAGACTGAAGCCGAGCTAAGCCTTCTGGATAATTTACAGGGAAACAGCCAAGTGACTGCGCCAACACAGGCCAAGTCAGCCTCTGTGCCCAACACCAAAGGCCCCGATGTTAAACCTCGTCTTCTTCTAATGGGACTTCGCCGGCAAGTTTGCTCTGCCAGCTATCGCACAACAGAGATATTAACTGTGTACTAGGAGTGGTAAGTCGTCCATTGCTAGTGTGGTTTTCCATAAGATGCCGCCAAATGAGACACTCTTTTTGGAGTCCACGACCCGGATTCAGAAGGACTCGATCCAGTAAGCCCCAAAGAAAGAATATGCTTAATGCGTTTTCCGCTGACCTGGAGCTTGCAGCTCTTTTATGGACTTCCAAGTCTGGGATTTCCCGGGTCAGCTCGAGTACTTTGAGTCTGCCTTCGATCTTGAGGACATATTCGGCAGTCTGGGGGCCCTGGTTTGGGTGATCGACGCACAGGACGACTACCTGGACTCGGTGGCGCGGCTCAACCGCACCATATTGACTGTCCAGCAGTTCTATCCCGGCATCAACATTGAAGTCTTCATTCATAAAGTCGATGGACTGTCAGACGAGTACCGCACCGACACGTTCCAGGACATTGTGCAGCGCATCTCCGACGAGCTCAGTGACGCTGGATATGAGAATGCGCCCGTGCACTACTATCTGACTTCCATCTATGATTACTCTGTCTTTGAAGCCTTCAGCAAAGTGATCCAGAAGCTGATCCCCAACTTATCTACACTTGAGAACCTCATCAACACCCTCGCCAACAACTGTGGGTTTGAAAAGACATACCTCTTCGATGTTCTGAGTAAAATTTATATCGCCTCCGACACTCGACCTGTTGACATGGCTTGCTACGAGATGTGCTCTGATTATATCGATGTGATTGTCGATATCTCCGAGTTGTACTCATGGGACCATCCAGTTCGCAAACGACTGGGTGACCAGATCCAAGAAGCGGAAAGTCACGTGGTGTTGCATGATCAGACCATGATCCATTTGATGGAGATGAACAAGTACGTCTTCCAGCAAGTGTGTTTGTTATATATGTTGACTTTATTCCCCAGGTACCTCTGTCTAGTCTCGGTGATTCGCAACCCCGAAGCCAAGGACAAGCGAGGCCTGATTGACATGAACTGTCGTACTTTCCAAGACGCCCTGAACGAAGTGTTCTCGCGCAGTTGGGAAGAAGGGTCCGGGGCCCAAGGAGGGGAATCTGCAACTGCAAACAAGTGATAGAAATTAAATCGAGGCACATTTGACGTTAGAATACGTTAGAACCAAAAAGCAGGGTGTATTTCCCGGCTTGTGAAAGCCTCTTGTATCTTTAGCAAATGCAGCTTGGAGAAATAAAAGAAATTGAATAGAAAATCCAGACCAGGTCTTATAAATGTGAAGTTGTGGATAAGCCAAAGTCCACTCGGGGCGGCCTTGAGTTTTGTCAGCCAAGTCCTCCACCTGTGCAACTTCAATGACAACAATCCAAATGGTTATCGTCTGATCTTACAACTCCTCAATTGTCTTAAATTTGAGAGAGATGTCAGAACTCCGCCAGCGACCAACAGCCACGTCAAAGTCCAGCAATGGGCCCGACAAAGAGCCAAACCCCAGACAGCACGCCATCAACGATGAAACCGACCAAGACCACGGCATAAGCCTGCTGGACATAATTCGCATGATTGTGACCCTACTCATAGCATGCGGCGGGCTCTCCTATTACATGACCTCCTCCGAGTCCGTTCTGTGGGGGTACAGACCATGGTATACACGATGGCCGGTGGTGAAGCAGTGGGTGGTATGCGAAACCCGGCGCTCGAGTTTACGAAGAAAGTCAAGTGACAATTCAAGCTAACACATACATTTCAAAAATCAAGCAAGGCCCTGTTACCCTGACACCGAGCCAATTATCCCTCTACAATGGCACAGACACCAATCTCCCCCTTTACGTCGCGGTGAACGGGACCATCTTCGACGTGTCGGCAAACCGTATGATCTACGGACCGGGCGGGAGCTACAACTTCTTCGCGGGGCGGGACGCAACGCGCGCTTTCGTCACGGGCTGCTTTAAAGAAGATCTTACGAAAGACTTGCGCGGTGTTGAGATTATGTTCCTGCCCGTTGAGGATGTCGAGGATGAGAGGATGACGTCTGCTCAGAGGAAAATCCGTCGCGAGAAGGAGTTACGGGCTGCTAGAGCGCGGGTTGAGGAGACTGTGAAGAGGTGGACTGGATTCTTTGCGAATCATGCAAAATATTTTGAGGCTGGGAGGGTGGTCGAGGATGGAGGTGTGCATGGAGAGCCGTGGCCACTTTGTGAGAGTGCGCAGAAGCAGCGACCGAAGAGGAGTGCGATGATGGAAAAGTCGTAGGACTACGTTGTGTTTCTTTGCTTTTCT
Source organism: Penicillium sp. CF05 (assembly GCA_002916455.1). Lineage (NCBI taxonomy): Eukaryota > Fungi > Ascomycota > Eurotiomycetes > Eurotiales > Aspergillaceae > Penicillium > Penicillium sp. CF05. The sequence continues at coordinate 27,467 of PKQL01000062.1, read as the reverse complement.
TTTCTTTTCTTTTCTTTTTTTTTTTCGCGGTGTTGGTAGTGTAAATGGTAGGTGGTAGAGGTCGAGAGAAGTCTACGGAATATGACGCATGTCCTTTTTCATGAAGTTTTGTAGATTTTTTGATTCAGTTCGCACTACCAGGAGTGCGAATGTTCCACACTCTTCAAGAGTCGACGTTAATCCACTATGCATCATGCCCAGCCGGGCTTCCCATGGTAAAATGATATCATTCGTAGCAAGGAAAAGAAAACCGCGAGAAAATACGAGACGAGAAGTTTACTCGGCGGTGACGGCACGGGCTATTGAGAGAGGTTATCAGTATGGGAGATTCGTGGAGAGGATATTGGAGAGGAACGCACTGTAGATGCTCATGCTGGAGTGACCGACGACCTTCTTGATCTGGCCGTTAGCCTCAAGGTCGTTGAGAGCCTGGCGGGCAAGGCTGCCGTTGATCTTAAGACGATCGACAAGGGTGGCGACAGTGATCAGACGGTAGGACTGGACATCCTTCTGGAGCTTGTCGTTGGTGGCCTTGTCGAGAACGACGGCGTGCTGGGCCTTGTCCTTGACTGTAGGGCGAAAGACATGTCAGTAAATGTTGCTTCTCGGATATTGCGTATGCCCAGCTCGTCCAACGATTTCTTTCGTGTCTTGTGGGAGAGGACTCGGCGGAAATCGTCACGATCGCATGGTTGGTGATTGCGTACCCTTGCCCTTGGACCACTTCTTCTTTTGCTTCTTGCCTCCGGTTGCTGCGGGCGCCTGTTCGTCACATTTCGATTAGTATTGGTGTCTTCCGGGTTGTATATTGGGGTGCTTGGGAACTCACCATTTTGTCGGATGAGGTGGATGTTCAAAGGAAGAGGGCGACGTCCAGAAGCCGCTCAAGTGCGAAAAGGAAGTGGGGCGTGACTGAGGTGAGCCCTAAGCCCTTGATCGGTTAGTCTGCATGTTGTCATTGGCTCCAGGGCTGGTGTGTTTGATTATATAATATAGCTGACATCATCCCTGAGTATTGCTGCCTGAGGTGTTTTCTATATTTTACGGCGAACGGGATATATCCTTTTGTGGTGCTCCTAGAGATGAGAAAAGAGTATGTGGGATCAAAGGAATAAACGAAAACTATGTTTTTCTATGATTTTCTAATACCTGTCCTTGTTTCTTCTTCAACTTCAATAATGCCTGACAACTTCAGTCTTCGAAGTCATCGTGCATCACCCCATACGTCGAACAACACAAATCTCGTTAACTAATAAATAAAGCCTCAAAGCCGGCCTTGAAACGCCTTTGTCGATGCTCACACAGGCCGTCTCTGTCCAGAGCCTCGAGAAACTCAGAAATGTCAAAATATTCGTCTTCATCTTCATTCCTGTCCGCATCGATACCACCATCTTCGACGTGGTCCCCGGTCTCGTCCGGTGAATTGTCATCGCATGCCGCATCCTCCTTGGAAGAACTATCTTTTTCGCTGTCTTTTTCATTGTCGCTGGGCGAGTCGAATGAGGCAAGACAGCTGTTATCATCCACATGCTTCTCCACTCGCTTCATAACCTCGCCAAGGATCTTTCCCGTTTGGCCTAAACTAAACGGCGACTTTCTCGCTGCCATCATCAAATGTTGAAAGAGAACGGAATTTCGGGTCAGTTTGGCATTGTCGCCTTCTGGTCGTAAATTTGCGATACATTGTGCGTAGACATTTCGATAGAACTCCAGCGTGTCCGGTGAGTCTTCCAACATATAATCCTCGTCATGGTCTCCCTGTTCCATATCTTCGTTCCACATATATACGGTCGGATCCCAGTCGCGCATCAGCCATAGTGGATACTGCTCATTCCCTATACTCGGCGGATTGGCGCGCGCGTGGTGCCAATCGAGGATTGCCCGCACAGAACCGTCCTCTGCAACGAGGAAGTTGAAGATATTGGGGTTTGGATGACGTAAAACGAATGATTTTCCCTCACTTGATCGTGGAGTCCAGTCGACGAACATCCGAAGAAGCTTCAGCAATCCCTTTTGGGACTCAGACTCCTCTTGCCCCCACCGGTCAAGAAGAGAAGTGCAAGCCTCCCTGAAGCCAGAGAATGGGTCGTTTTTCACGGGTACAACATCGGTAAGGCAATCTTGGTCGTCAAATTTCAAGGGCCCACTTTCGTTGAATGTGTATTTTCCAAGCTGGAGATACGCCGCAGCAATATCCTGCAGACAGCGTGTGCGGCGAGCCTGTACAACCTCTTTCGGAGATTCCCGGTCATGCCAAACTTCATCCAAAGGCCGAGCGTCGATGAATTCCATGAGAATGAAGGGAACTTTGAGCTTGTTTTTGCATGTATTGTTGTATGAAAAGACCTCGGGGATGGGGATGGTTGTCTCACGCCGTAACATCATCATTGTCAACGCTTCCGAGCGAAGGGCCTCGGCATCATCTTCGTCGAATTGATCAGGGGTTCCGATAGCCGGAACTTTGAGCATCCAGCTAACCCCGTCGGCAAACTTCACCCTATAGCAAAGATACTCACAAACGGGAACAGAAGTTCCAAACTCAACGACGGGGATTTTCTTGCCGCTTGGGTGCTTCTTCGCTCGAATTGCTGCGACGTATTTACCAATATGCTTCACTTTCACCCTTTCCAATACTGCTTCAAATGGGTCGATGTCGATGGAATCCGACTCATCATCGTCTTCGTCAGAATCCTCAGTTCCACGTCGCATGACACAATTCACGATTGATAATGAGAATGAAACGATTTCCCCAGCGATTCCCTGGAGGTGCTCGGAAAGAGACTGCGAAAGATTCCCCATAATCACCGGTGTTGGAGGCTAACAGAGGAATTATAGGTAGATGTAGATGATGGCCGCAACAAAAAAGGGTAAGCTTATCTCAAACTAGTAGGATGGATTGTGAGAGGGTGTTCCAAGTCGAAGTCGAGCGATGTGGAAGATGCCGAAGTCAGGCATTATATGGGAAATTTTCCCTCCCTAAATATTGTTCTTTACCCATGCCACCTGCCATTCACGTAGAAGCAATGATTGAATGTCAAGGGGTTTTTTGAAAGAAATTGGCGTTCTTCTATCTCCAATGAACGTGTTCCAATAATAGACTGGGGATTGCTCCGTTGACAAAAGGAATAGCATTTACGAATAGAACCATTTCAATTAGGGGGGCGTTTCTTCAACTCGGATTGCTTTTCATTAATTCTTTGTACTCAAATCTGGGCGGATACACTCCCAAGTAGTGGAAACTATCGAGGACTTTAGAAGAGTTGACAAAGGAGCCGTATCCAAACCCTTCCATGCTACAAGGCTTATCCCGCCAAAAGTGTAAAAGGAATCCATAGAAATTGTAAAAAGCATGTGCGGTAGTAAATTCGTCAACAGATAAAAGCGAGAGAAACACACCGTAAGGATAAGCAGACATGGACAAAGAAATCCCAAATACAGCTAAACGATGGAGCCCATGGACGCTATCCCAGTTTGGAGTATAAGAGGAAATTTCTTTCTAGAATACGAACACACACGCCAGGACCCCTCTTCAACTTTGTATAATTGAGTTTCCGTAGAGGGTGACAATGATTGAGATGGCTTGGTGGCCCCGATGCTAAGGTATATATAAACATCAAAATCCAAATATAATCTTGGAATAATGGAACGATGGCGGGACCTACGACCTTCGATGCCGTTTTAGGTGGGGCAAGCGAACTATCCGTTTTCACGCCAATTGCCCCCCAGTCAATAGCATCCAGTCCTGCTCAAAAAGTACATACTAGAAGAAACCCCGAGCAAGTAGTTGAAAAGATAACAAAAAAGAAAAGACCACCAATAGTTGAGACTTGTTGGAAGCATAAAATTCAGCCTCGGGATGAGCTAAACTGGAATTACAGGGAATTGACCTGAACGATATTCCGATAAAGGTGCTTTCCATGCAGTCAATCTTTCATCATCAAATATAGCTGCTCCCCAGCACCATATACCCCCATCTTCACCTTGCATATCAACCACATCTTCAAGTGTTTCCACCGGCGTCTGAGGCATATGCAGCAAATACAATTTTTTCCACCCAAGATTAGGCTGCTCGGTAGACGGCAATGTCGACCAAAGCTGCTCATAATCTCGAACTGCATGTCGATCCGCAGGATAAAGAAAAGGAAGCTTCTGCTCCTCCTCCAGCCATACAAGAGGGAAATTGCTCAATTCGCCAAGAAATGCATTAAGCATCACCATATCGCGACGAATCAAGGGTGTCCCATGGAGAAGGCGGTAGACAAAGTCTGGTCCCATTGTAGCAAGTGACTTTGACAGATACGGAAGATCCTCAAGGTCATGGAGAGACTGTAAACTACCCCAGGGAGGCATAACCTCTTCCGGTAGAAATTTGAAAAATTCATGGAGAGAATCATCTTTGCTCATGTGCTTCTCCACAAGGTCATGCAGGCCGGCAGTCATTTCCTTGTAAATAGGTTCGAACAACGTCTTGAAGTATGTCCATACACACCCCATTTCGTGGTATTCCCAAGGCGGCATCGGACCAAAGAACACGCGATATGCCTCTTCATTGGGAGACATAGAAGAGCTAGATTTCTGATTTGTGTTCCAATTGTTGTCGATCCAAATGTCTCTATTGGGGCGTTCAGGGGATCCAAAGATATGCTCATAGGTTTGGAGTCGACACAAAGCTCTGAGCAACCGGTGCTTTTCAGTTTGAGACAACTTAATGGGAATGACTGAGGTTTCCCATTCCTCGTTTTCCATCCATAGGGGCCGCGGCACGTTCTTCGCATAATCGTCCAGAAAGAAACGGAACACCTTATGAAGATAGAGTAGGTGAAATATCTCTTCCGGGCTGTCCGGCTCATCTATAAGAATGGATGAGCCCAATGCAAGGTCCCTAATCTCTTCTTTGCGGCGCCCGGTGTCTAACAACGCAATTGCTTCGTGTTTGTGAGTACTGTAGAGGAGACCACAAGACCGTGTAGCAGTAATTGCATCTGCTAGAAGCACTCCCCATTGATCCTTGACAATGCCACAGAGAGTTTCCTGTCGCACAGGAAGGTAGGCTTGGTGAAATATTGGCGATGAAAGCACAATAGACTTGAGAGAAGCCAGATCGGGTATTTCAAGCAAGATAAGAATGAGCAGCTCCGTTGGGAGACCTTCTAACGCTGGCTTGGCCTTGAAAACCGGTAAGCATAATGACTTTTTTTTTTTTTTTTTTTTCAAATCGGAGTTAACATCTTACCATGTTCAACAGGATATGAAAGTTTTGAGGTTAACAAACAGGTAGACTGGGCAACCTGATAAGTACGCAGGTGGAGCCCTCCAGGGCTGTCCACGGGTTGGTGGGGGTCTTCCATAAGGTTCCCCCGCGGCTTCCAAAGCGGCTTCCAAAGCGGCTGCCCAGGCCGGGCTGATGTATTTTTAGCCCGAACTAACGAACTAACGAACTAACGAACAAACGAAGCCGCGTGGAGGGAGAGACTTGATCTCTTAAATGACCAGGAGAAAGACGAGGTGGAAGAACTCGTGGCAAAAAAGGTTAAAGAGATGGAAAGTAGGGTTCTTACTTGGGACCCGAATGAGTATACACTGTCCCATATAGACATTGCGAAGACTCGTGCCGCGAAACAAGCAAAGAAAGCCGAGGAGGGCAAGGAGCAAGAGGAAGGTAAAGAAGATGAACCCAAATCAGAGGACAAGAAAGTTGAAGTTGATGCCATTGATGTAAGGCCAATTGACACTGATGTTGAGCAGATGGCTGGGAAATTGGCAGAGCTTGCAGATTACTTGGTATGTTGGTATAAATTGGAGTTTGGGGTTTAGGATAGTACTTGATGTGTAAACATTGTACACTATGTATGATTTGGAAAACAAGCTGTCTCCCAGGAGAGCTACAGACTCTGTCGCAGGCTGATACTGCCTTGCTCCTTCCCTCATATTCAGAATTGCTCTCTATTTCTTCCATCCTTACCCCTGTCGCGCAGTTCTATGGAGGGACTACAGAAGGGTATATTGAGTAATCGAAACCAATCAATTCAATTAAGAGCAAGGTAATCCTTTAGGTCGTAAACAAGCTAACCATGCGCTTATCCTAGTAGTACCGTATCCTATCTGAAGTAACACCCATGCAATCATCCGCCAATCTTGATCTTCGTCCTATCACTGGCTAGCCCCAGCAACCTCTTTGTAGGGCGGCTCTCGATCCGATGCGAACGATCATTCAACAACCCTTGGATTGTGCTTTTGTAGTTCTTCCCCAAGTCTTCCCACACAAACTGCGGATTAAGAGCCTTGATGAAGACGCGCATTGCAGAAGTTGGAACACTGATGCTACGGCAGACACTTTCTGCGGAAAGGTCCTTCTGCATCGCAGTGATGAAACTAGGCTGCATCGACGATTTGAATCGGGCGAATTCATTTTCTGCTTGAGTTTCAATCATGCCAGTTGTCCCCGCTTCCACTCGCTCAGCTGAATCGACGTCTGGAAGGAACTCTGGCTTTTCTCCTGTCAGGATTTCGTGGAGGAAGACCTCATCCAGAGGCTCAATGTCATTGCCGAATTCCCCTTTCTTCCCAACTTGCCAAGGGACACGCTGTTTCTCTGCATCGCCAAGGGCCTTCCTGGTCAGTTCGATGTTCTTAGCCTTGGTAGCTTCGTCAATATCGTCGCCGAAGTCTGCATCCAGAAGATCTTTGTACACTTTCATGTTTTGAACCTTCAAGTCATCAGGGTTGACTTTCCAGAGAGAAGCGATTTCGGTATGTTTGTCCATAATTGCTTGACAGGAGTCCTTCATTTTGGCCCATTGTTTGTTCTTACATGCTTCCGACACTTCACTCTTGAGTGGGCCAAAGGCAGCTGAGCGCGAGGTGTACGTGTTGGCAGCAACGAGGTCATCGTGGGCACGTCGTTGGCCTCCCTTGGAAAGATGTTCAAGATAGTGGATCATCTTGGCATAGCCCTGACTTGGTCGCTCTAACTGTTGTGGAAGATGCTCTAGTAGACGAGTTGCGATGGGAGCGATTTCAGACCCCCCCTCTGTAAGCATTCGCATAAAGACATTGATAACCGTGCGAGAATGGTGGAGCTGAATATTGCGAAGTTTGGAGAACCTGATCATATCAGCCATTCGGCTTGATCTCACCCAATCCACCTTTTCGTTCTTGGTCACCACACGGACGATGGCCTTGTCCAGGAGCTTCTCCAGATTTTCGTAGAACTGCTCAAGGGGCCATCCGGTGTAAGGATATAAAGCGACGACAGTTTCGTACCAAATCCACTCAACATCGGTTTTGGGAAGGTCGTATTGAGGATTTAAACCAAACAGCTGCCAGACCATGCTGTGAGGACGCACTCCTGAACCTGCTATTGTCAACAGGTTGCCAAAGAGTCCTCGCATCAATCTAGTGACGGTATCCCCGGCCTCCTGTGACACAACCGGCGACGTGGTCCTCATCGCCGCGAGCTTCGACATAGCCGCCATCAGCAAAGCGCTCATAAGATGAGTAGTTTCTGGGCTGTTAGGCTGGATGTAATGCTCTCGAACTGACACCGCTTGACTCAGAGTAGACCTCATAATAATCCTTAGCGCGGCAATGTGCGCTTCATTGCACTTCTCCATCCACCTTATGGTATAAGGACTTTTGAGATTAACAAATTCGTCCCAACAGACCCAAGCTACCATCGATCCGGTGCCGGATTCCTGGCTCAGGTACGGTAACGCCAAAATTGGGCTAGAAGGACCGTCTTGACTTTGGAGTGGCCCATTGTGGTTGGCCTGGGATTGTTCTATGATAATTCCTGCGTCGAATCCCTCGAGATGTAGAACTCTCGAGTCAAGGTCGCAGCATGGACTACAAAACAGAGGTTAGCGCTATGCGATATAATCTTTATTGATGATTTCAATGATAAAGGGAGGGAGTAAGGGAAACGAATTCGAACAGCTAGTTAACATACCTGGCATCGATGGCGGTGTTTTTCAGATTGTCCAAGAGCTGGGAGTATGCCGATGTATCGATATTTAATAGCATGACTCCCATATCTGCCGCGTATGTTTCAAGGTATCCTGCAAGAGTTTCAAAAGTCATGGACTTAACGGCCTCGACATTGGTCTGAATCTGGGTTTGGCGAACAAGTCTCTTCAGATCGTGTGTGCGTTTTGAAGTCGTTTGGGAAGACATTATGTTGGCCAAGCTCGAAATGAGCGGCTCAAGGGCAATCTGGGCCTCCTTCGTGATCTTCCTCAATTTGCCAAGCATAGCATTTTTCTTCTTGACTGATTCAGGATCTGCCATATTGTACTCTTGAATTAAATATTTGGTGTAGGTGTCCCTCAGGGTAGTTGTTGCGTCGCTGATCTTTCCGGAGAGTGCAAATACCAAGGCTTTCGATAGCTCTCGTAGATCCTTTTCGTTCAACAGAATTTGTATCTGGGGAACTGCTGCCGATATGTCCTCTTCTAGTCCTTTGATTTGGTCTATTGAAAGATCCTCGAACAACTTCTGAAGATCCTGAGGCTGGATCAACTGTCCTGAAGTGGGGAGGATGATTGGACTTGCATCGCCGAGAGTAACGACACGCTCAATTCTTGGATCTAACAGGGACTCCATACCGACGGACTCGACTATGGGTGTCACATCGGAGCCGAATTCCATTGTGGACGTGTTGATGTGTGCTCGATTAGCAATGCCTCGGTAGAAGTAACACCTTTCGGAGATTTGGATTAGAATCAAGGATTGTGGTCCTGCGAGTGCTGTCACTGCGTTGATGTTTGCTGAGTTCAGCAATGACATGATGTCTTCGGTAGTCTTGGGCTGGGTTTGTGGACTAAGTTGCACGATGAAGACGGCATTGATTCTGTAGGCAGTTGCAAGGTTGCGGGCATTATCTGTCATTCGATCATCGACAACAACCACGGCACTCCGGAGTTTCTTGTAGTAGTCGTGCATAGCAATTTCATCGACAAAAGGAACATTTGATGGGACCGTTCCTGTTGCCAATAAAAATGGGCCCTCGAGTCGGGAACCAAATATACATGGCAAAACAACGGCGGATGGTTCAGCCTTTGTTGGCAGCTCTTCATCTGGTAGTTTGAATTCAATGCCAGTCCCAAAACGTATGATTTGTGTTTGTTCTAAATCGAGGAAGGGTGGGAGCGTGGCCAAGTCGGTGATAAACACGGCATTTTCACTTGTGATGTTGCGTAGGCTTCCCGAAATCGGCCTGTCTTTCTTTTCAGCTGAATCACTCATTTGGGGTGTATCTGTATGTGCATTAGGTTCTGAAGATCTAGGGCTTGGTACTATCAAGACATACCTTTTGCAAGGCTTGGAGAAGTAGCAGATATGCTAAAATCGGCGCGGTCGATCGCCTCGGGGAATGAAGCGCTTTCCAACATTTTACCGGAGCAGCTTTTCTCTTGGTCTGTCGTTGCGGTCGATAAGATTGAACAGATTAGAGAGTCCCCAGCACGCTTTATGACCAGTGGGCAGCATATGGTTGCGTCTCCGATTGTTGCTGCATCCAAGGGTACTGGGACGATATGAAGGACCTGCCAACGATTTAATCGATGCCCAAAGAAAAGCTAAATTGGAAACATACCTTATCCACATGATCGGCAACGAGCAACGCAGGGTGGGTTCCTAGGAATCTCGTTATGGGGGTCAAATGGTAGCCAGATATGAACACGCAGATTTCTTTCTCTGTGAGAGCCTCCTTCTTGATCTTGACGAAATGTAGGAGATCATTTCCATTGGTGACATCGCTGCTGTGACTAATTCCTGAGAAGGTATTTGTTGCTCTCCAGCAACACGCCTTGTATGAAGCATCTGCGAAGCAGAGATCGTAGTAAGTGGGTTTTCTTTTTGAGACTGCCAGGATCGTAATTTGGTCGGACGCTATTGGGACCTTGAATGTTGGGGCGGGTGCTTGCAGGATTTGGAAGTCCTCGAATATTCCTACGAATACTTAGTGTTCATTCTTTCATTGGACTTTTCTTCACGTCGAGTGAGAGAAGACATACCCAGATAAGACTTGAAGCCAGCCATGCGCCTCAGAAGGGTCTCACCCATTTCGCCCAAGTCCACGGCATTGAAGAAAAATTCATCTGGACAGGAGGAGATATCAATTTCGTCGATGCCGCTATCTGTCCGACAAAGAAGAAGTCGCTCAGGACTGAAAGGGTGTGCAGAGCCAACTGGAAGGTCCTCTAGGATCTCTTGAACCCGAGTCTTCGATGTTGCCAGCGGGTCGAAGAAGGTTTTCCTTACTCGCTCCATGGCTAGGACGTCTTGCTAGGAATTGCGAAGTTGGAAGTTTAAAAAGTCAGCGTGAGGAGAAGGAAGGAAGGATTGTATTTTGTGACGTGCACAAACCAGGCCTTTATATGCGACAAATGAGGTCTAAGCTCAGCTAACGCGGCTGAGCAAACAATCATTTCAGGTTACATCCAGACATAAGTTTTCCTTCCCAAATCGTTATGAGTCACTCAACGATATCCCCGGGCCTCTCCATATGAGCCACAGCGCCAAAAACACAATGTCGTCAATTATATTTAACCGCCTTAAAAGTAACACAAATCTGTGTACTAATAGATGCTTCAGCAAATAGTTATTTACAATTGGGTGTGCGGGATTAAGTACCTTTCCTTTTCGTCATTCTACTAGGAGATTCATACCTACAGTTTCTTAACTCCTGGGACTTATTTCGTACCAAGTGTATCCATCCACGCATGTCGGGGTCCATAGTCGGCTAGGCTAGGTAGTCTCGAGTCGTAAGATACTGTCCGGGGCTAGCCAAAAGATGAGTCATAACTTTATGACTCCCAAGGTTGTACCCCGGGCCGCTCCATGAATTATCGGAGTATGATTGGTTCTCAATACCCTTGCAAAATGCCAAGCTGATGAGGCTCAAAACAAATTGGATACTATTGCAAAAATGGAAATGGGGTTATAGAAAATAAGAATCAAAAGGCTTTCCTGGCTCCCGAGGTGCTTTTGGAGATATTAAACCATGCGCTGAGATAGGCGTAATAAGTTCTATATATCCCGCAGTTGTCCCTTGACGTGGCACACGAGAAACTGGGCTTCTCGATTCCTGGGTCTAGTGAACTTTTGTTGTTCGAGCGAATTTAAAGAAGCACTCATAATTGTCCTGTCCCTTCCGCTTGTCTAGGGATGACGCTGATATCACTGGTAGGTCGACACGGTCCCGAAGAAAGCTCAGAATGTCTTCAATCTCATCGTCGACACGGTACCAATGCCCCAATCCCTGGTATTCCTTCCATGCCACATCCATGGCCAAACCGTCTGACAGCACGCTAGACATCTTCTTACCTAGACCTGCAGAAACTTTAGGATCTTCGGCGCCATGGCCAAGAAAAACAGGAGTGCGGAGGTGACATAAACTCGGTGGATAGCCATCTTCCGATAGCTGAGTGTCGCTTGGAATTATAGGAAGAGCAAGGATATCACGAATGTGATTGATAGCCTGGACGACCGACGGAGCCTCTTCCTCGTCCTCTTCAAATGGATTGAAGTCATCATGCGGTGGGCTGTCTTCTTCAATTTCATTAAAGGATTTGAGGTCATCACTTGATGGGTCGTTTTCCTCCAATAGATTGTCGTCGGAGCTTTGTTCAGAATATGCATCTGCTTCTGACTCTTCATCACTTTCACTTTCCTCGCACGAGTCATCTCCCGATCGCGTTTCCTGCTGATGGTTTTTAGCCGGGACTAGGCCTTCGTCGGATCGGAGAATCTCGCGTAATTGCTGTTCAAATGGCAGCCATCCACTCATCCCAATAAATGCCCCAAGTGGATGTGCTTCACTCGTGTCGGCCTAGCCACCCAAAAGCGTGAATATACCCGCCGCACAGCCTTGACTCAGCCCCCATAGGATGATTTTTGAATAGTTTCCCTCGCCTAAAATCTGTGCCTCTTCGGCGACTAAGCTGCGAATAAATTCAGCAGTCTCGTAGAGCCCTTCCACCTGAAGGTCTGTTCTTTGTCCAGGATCTTCGAGGGAGTAGTTGTCGTACCACTGATGAATTGGGATTTTCTTCAGTACAGTTGACCGCCGCTTGCGCGCAGTGGGAAAGACAAATTTCACTGTAGGAAGCCGGGCTTGTAGGTTTGTCGATGCAAGGAGCTCATGACCAAAGCGATCAGCATTACTGCCTCTTCCATGAAGCGAGATGATAGTATGCGTGTGCTTCACACTTAGTGGCGGGATGGCCAATGGGGTAGGGTATGGTTTTCGAGACATTGTGCGGAGTTTGAGCAGGAAGAGCGAACAAGAGACCTAGAAGTAAAGAATGAGTAAAACTTTTCGGATAGACGAGGGGTTATATTGACAAGGATATAATATGGAGGACCACCCCACATCGATTAACAAGAGGTCCAAGCCCTGGTGGGCCCGGCGGCTCGCGGGGAACGGGCGATTTTGATGATCGAACCTTGGAAGTTCCCGAGCCGCCTTCTGTGGGTCCACGGGTACCCGGGGCAAGTCGCTTTACCTTGGAAACTTGGAAGTCATCACATATCCCGACATCATTCAACTAGAATATCTTTTTGTTTTATCTCATTTATTCATAGTCATAATCATATTTCCAAAGTTGCATGGATGATCCAGGCCTTTTCTCCAAGCATTGAATCTAGTCCATCTGAGCAAAAGCCTCCAGCGCCTCATATAACCTTCCGAATATACCGCTATGCCACTCCTTCAACGCTTCCCATTCTTCCACTGGCAACATGACACGACTCATGCGCAACCACCCTCCAACAATGAAATCCGCATAACTTGCTTTATTCCCCATCAGGAATGGCCCACTCGGATCCATTGCATACAACCTCGCAAGTCCACCTAATGTCTCCTCAAACGCCTTCAACAACTCCTCCCTCTCCTCCCCACTAATCGCCAAACTATCCCACGGGGCACCTATTCTCTTTGTGAACGTCGCCTTACACTCCTCCGCAACAGCAGGATCGAAAGGAAATCCATGCACCATCAAGCGCATATGCGCACTGAACAAAGAATCGACATGCGTATTGAACTTCACGTACGCCGCCGCAAGCCCATTGGAGACCTGCACCTCCGCAACTGGCGCGAAAAGTCCCAAGTCCCGCCCAAAGACGAATTCCAGCTCCTGCGCCGGGAACAAGTCTCCCGCGCCCGACGACGGGTATTGTTCCTGCAGGTACGTCGCGATTTCAAAGGAGTCACCCACTATCCGCCCGGTCGCTGGGTCGGAGAGAATAGGGAGGGTGTGATAGGGGGATCCGTCGGCGAATGTGCGTGACGCGGGGATGTTGAGAGCGCTCCGGACGGCGCTAACGTCTGGTAGGGGTACCCATGTTGTTTTGTAGGGGGTGTTTTTGAAGTTCAGGGCAAATCGGATTTTCCAAGGATTTGGGGAGCAGGCGGACTTTTGGGCAGGGGGTGCTAGTGCTATGTCGTAGAAGGTCATTGGGGCCGTAGTCGTAGTGGATGACATGTTGAGGCTGAGGTGGTGAGTATCACGGTGTCCAGAATTTTGACGAGGAATTGGAGTTAGGGGAGTAGTGGAGTGGTGGAGTGTGATATACGCTGTGAATTCGATTGCAGTTTGCTTTTTGAACTGTTAATCGATGGAAGACCAGTTCTATATATCAATTGTTTTCGAGTCATGAAGAGTCATATACGATGTGGGGAATGGTCCGCATCTGGGCATGGGTAGATCCACCGAGGAATCACTTGGCAGATATTACGCACGGTGACTCACTATTATCGCAAGCTATATTAGGAACCTGCCATAAATCTTGAAAAAATTCAAGTATTCTACTCCGTACTATAAAGATAGAAAAAGAGTTACGGGCGCTTCGAGGAGCACCACATTTGACCCGAATCGGTTAGACTGTGCAGCCTAAGGCACCTTGGGCGCGCCCCCCATTTTCAATCCTCCATCGCATTTTCTGACAATAATCAGTGGCACTGGCAAGCTATTTTATGATACACAGTACGGAGCACATACATCTCAAAGGAATAAAATCCCGCATTCTCAGCCGCACGCTTGCATCGACTCTCTGTTATTACCTGATTAGGGCAATAGCCCCGATGACGTCCAAGTCCGATAGGGACTCAGTGCTTAAGCTATAAAACGACCCCATGTACAACTCGATTATGAAACTTTCTACTCATATAACCTTTGGATATTCCTCATTCGTGATTTCCGTCTCTGACGTAATTTTCAACAGAACGTTTACGGATTCATTTCAATCGACCAAACCAACTAGACCCCACATCATGTCCCCACCCGCGAGCCCCAGTCTTTGGAGAAAATGCGTCGAAAGGGCTATTGGGACTTTCGTGATCATGTTCAGCACCRGCATGATCGGTTATCACATGAGAATCACGGATCAATACCCGACGGCGTGGAAGATTGCAAACTTCCTGATATTGTTTGCCTTTACTCTATGGCACACTCATTACAGAGACACGCCGCGGGCTAGAGAGTCACACACCGGGCAAGCCGAAGCCATGGAGAACGAGAAGAGCTCCTCAGTTTAAAGTTAAAGAGACGTTTTATTTCCTTCGTTGTGGCCGCATTCGTCAATAGTTGCCTCACGAAACCGTGCTTTCCCTTACGGGCAAAATCGAGGAAAGACAACCGAAACTCTCATGTACCAAGCGGTCGCGTCACGGCAATATACGACGAGTTTATCTGGGAAGAATGCCGCTCGAGCTGCGAACCAAGGGGAGCTGGAACCGAGGGAAAGCTAATGAAAGGCAACGCCCTTTTGCGATACTATGTTCAGTTCGAATAATTGGGAGGGTCAAAAGCCGGCACTTCGTTAATTTCGATAACGATTTTCTCCTGTGTACATAATGAAGGGCGGGCATGGAAAGGGGGTAAAAAGCAAAATGTTGTCTTAAGTTCGGGGGTAATAGGTTTTACAATAAAGAACTCCGTTGCAGTATTTAACTCGCATCGTGATTAGAACGCATGTGGTGTCTTCAATGCACCGAGGTTATGTTCTCCTCTGACTCGCTCTCTCACTCCCCTCCCTAGACCTGGATTATCACCGAAAGTCTCCGGGAGCCTATCCAAAATGGCGCATATCAATATATGAGATATGTGAGTAACAGGACAGCTGATAAGAACAATGTCTGGATCATGAAGGCGAGCCTCAAGCTACGTACTCTGCAAATCCAAGGCAGCCAGACTCTGGTACCAACATGCATCGTAAAATTTCAACTTCAGTTAACAGTTCGCTGTTCAACATCGTCTTCCTCTCCTCTTATATTCTGTCAGAACGAACTATTCCATGGCTTCTAGGGGACTTACTTGGCATGTCTGCGAGTCCAAAGTGTGGCCAAGTCTCCAACGGGCAAAAAGCATGGGAATCCGATGGACTCAAACAATTGAACAATCAACAGGTAGAAGCCGAGTAAACTTGCAACAAAGAGCGAAGCTCCAGCGCCCTGAAACAAGGAAATACTGAGTCAGAATCCAGCCCAAATAGCCGCGAAATTAGAAGAATTGGGATAATACTCACTTTTACACATCGATCACCAATAGCTGCATTGCCTTGGCCTAGTTGCCAGTAGGCTGCAGACAAAAGGAGGAAAACCAGGAGCAGGGAGAGGAAAATGAGAGTGTACACCACATTGATGCGAGTTGCACAAACCATGAAGATTAACATTAGGACAGCCATAGTTATGAATAGGAACGCTGGTATTGTCAGGGCCGTTGATCAAATTTGACAGGCTTTGGTTGCACTTACCATAGGTATTCATGAAGCCTTCGCTGGCTAGCCCGGCAGCTGTATCGGAGGTTGAGGAATACGGAGCTGCGTAATGTGAGCATACTTGTATCATAGTTGGGATAAATGAGCTGACCGGCTGCATTGAAAGCTGGAATCATTGTGGCCGCAAACGCAAACCAAAACCCGCCTTGGTAAAGTATCAGTAACGTGAACGAATATTGAAGCTTCTCTCATGAGATAGGAAGACCTACCGATAGTGCCAAACACAACACAGGGGAACGTGTTTCCGATAATGAACTCAAGAATACTCGTTATGAGCAACAAAAGACCACCAAGGAAGATGATAGGTCCACTATTCAATTCGTTAGATGAGGGCACCCTCTCTGAGTATCTTAATGTCTCACATGAACGCAACTCCATTTCCACTAGCGCCTCTCCAGGCCATCAAGCAGCATGAAAGGGGCGTAGTGGTGATAACAAAACCTCCAAGTGCTCTGGATGTTGAACGATTAAGTTAGATCGAAGTTCTATGCGTAGCAGATATTATTTGAAGACTCACAATGGTGTCGGATTTCCAACCTTCTTGGCGAGAGATGATTGGCGAACTGTCATAGGACTCAAATAGAGCCTTTCAAACTGTTCGGCCGACAGTGTCACCGATGTTGGGACTGGGGTGAGACCATTTAGCGTGCTCTCCTTGTTTTGGAAAGCCGCCTTTGTCTCGCCATTTTGACTGACGTCACTGTCCATTTTGTTGTTGCTGGGATGAATCTTTTCGATTATCAAGGAGCAAAGAAATATACCGTAGCGGGTAATGAGAATAGACGCTCTGAGAAACCAGCCTTGCTGATCTTCAACACGCGGGGACTGTAGGACTTTTAAGCTTACCCCGGACTTCCAAGGCTCATGGCTGGAGTCAACTATGGGGTGATTGATCTTCGCTCACGACATTGTAGAAAAGAGGGAAAGCATAATCATACTCCATTCCACCGCATCCAATCAAATAGTCGGTGTAGGATATATTGGTTTGGAGCAAGGTCAGATGAGCCCAGAACGCGAAGTGAACTCAATAACGGGTGAAAATAGACAGTGGATCCAATGGCTGGCTTTTCAGGGATTGACCAATGGAGCATATCGATGTGCTCTACCCCGTGTTCACCAGGATTCCAGCTATGATAATCGTTACCTTCTCTGAATTATTTTTTCTCTCCGTTCGTTAAGTTCCCACAGAAACCATCCCGTCGGGGCTTCGGATGCACAAAAGAGTTTGATAGTTTGAATTTTTCTTTGTGTGAGATGCAGACCATGGGATCTTCATGGATTTGAACCTCGCAAGGGATTACCATTTGCCAAGAGCCAACGTGTGTGGTTCGGGCCATGCGGTTCCGAAATTCCATGCGGAGCCGCACGGCTAAAATCGAAGCTGATTAGGGGCATTTTCGGGATTTACCCCGCATTATTTGGAACGAAGGACGGCCCAGATATTTCGGTCTCGGGAAGGGGGCTAACCATTTACAGCCCCAACAGGATTGCCATACTAACATGCGGAGCCGCTCAAGTTGGTCTCTCAGATTTCACATGGCGTTCGATGAACGCATTTGTTATGATAAACACCTTGGTGGCCATATTCCGTGAGGACCTTTGGCGTTAGGGACCTTCATAACGAACGCTTCATCTCGGTAGCTATAAAACCCAGTGCCAAGTTTATCGGAACGCTAAGCGCTATACTATCTCGTTTCCCTACCTTGAAGATTCCACACTACGGAATTTCAAGATGACTAGTTTGAACATGGCATCTCGGACTGAATTTCAGCTCTCGCGACCCCGAAAAAAGGCTCGGAGATCCTGCTTATATTGCCAAAAGGCCCATAAAACATGCGGTAAGCTCAGGGATAACGCCCTGTTGCCTCGCGCAAATATATTTCGAGGACCATAAACTGACAAAAGGGGGTAGGGAATGAACGCCCTTGCGGGCAATGCGTGAAGCGGAAAATGCCATCTCAATGTGTCGATGGATATCGCAAACCACCCAAATATCTCAATGAGTGTAAGAAAAAAGCCGCCAAGGCCAGCGTGTATCGCGGTGTTACTTCTCCGCAGAAAGTCAGACATCAACAAGATGAGATCCTGAATACCACAAGTTATGAGTCAGTCCAGCTCCCCATCAGGACTATTTCATCTTTATGTTAATATCGAATATAGCAGTAAAATCACTGAACAACCAGCCAACGACGAGGAACATATCCACAACCACAGAAGAGACCCGTTTGAGGAAGTTTTTGATGCAGTCATTGATCCAAACTTTTTCTATACCGAAAGACCAAATTTCAAATTCGGAAATCAAGCTTCTAGAGGAACAATCGTTAAAGGAAACGACAATTTCATGACTTTCATATCAGATGCTGAATACGCGACGTGGTCAGAGAGATCTTCCAGCGTATCTGAAGATAGTGAAATCGGGACGTCATACCAAGGTCTGGAGGACGGCTTCGGAGCCAGGTTAGCGAAGCTAAATACGTATACAAGAGACAAACTATATTCCGGATTCTCTATCAGCAGTGGCTGGTCAAGCACATTCTTTCCTCATGGAATGGAAGAAGACCCTCACACTTACTGAATATGGCAGCTACAAGGAGCACCAAGTCAAAGTTTTTGGCACTTTATCAATATGATGGTAGGGAAAGCGGGATGTATCTTATGTGCTTGGTTTGCAGGGATTTGCTTGTGCTTTCCATGCGCCATCCTCTGTTTTCCTTGTTCGACTAGCTATGTAGTTGACCTTTCGCAAAATAATTTTATAAATATTTATTAAAAACAACCATAGTGTCGAGCGCTAGGGAGTCTTGAGTTCAGTCAACATATTCTAGATGTATTTGTTGTGATGCCTTTGGGTGATCGCCAACCCCCACCGCTCTAGTACTTTCAACCCCTCTTGCATATTTCTTTCTCGACGAACCTTTTTCTTCTTCTTTTCGTTCTTTAGGCAACTGCGGTTTCCCCACGGCAGTTGCGTGCCCGAGATCTTCCCGAAACCGGACAAGAGAGCATTTCGGTGAAAACATTGCATCCAATCGCATTAGGTACCCGTGCGGCTCCGCATGGTGGGCCGTGCATGATCCCCGCAAACTTTCCCCGCATTAACTTTTGTTCGTTCCATGGTTTCAAGTCTAGTTGCATGACTTGGAGGTTCCTGCATACACGCTGATCGCAACAAATCAACCTATTGCAGTATCCGATCCGTCCTCATCCATGGTGCACTCCGGTGGTCCGACCTAATCTCCCTAGATCATAGGGAATATGAGAATCAAGGCGACAGGCCCCGCCTCGCCTTATGTTACCCCAGACATCCCCACCCGACATGTTTGGCTATAAAGCTCCAATTCACGCCCAGCAAAGATTCGCCAACTCACCAAAGAATATTTCTTTATTTCCTACAATTTTTCAAGTCGTCTCAAACTTCATTTCCATCTCATCAACATGTCCATCCCCGAGGCTCAATGGGCGCAGGTGGCCGAGAAGATCGGAGGGCCACTCGTGCTCAAGCAAATCCCCGTCCCTAAGCCAGGTCCTGATCAGATTCTGGTCAAGATTCGCTACTCGGGTGTTTGTCACACCGATTATCATGCGATGATGGGCCACTGGCCCATCCCAGTCAAGATGCCTCTGGTCGGTGGCCACGAAGGAGCTGGAGTGGTCGTGGCCAAGGGTGATCTTGTGAATACCTTTGAGATCGGCGACCATGCTGGAATTAAGTGGATCAATGGCTCGTGCTCAGAGTGTGAATTCTGCAGACAATCCGATACCCCTCTGTGCGCTAATGCGCAACTTTCTGGGTACACGGTCGATGGTACTTTCCAGCAATATGCTCTCGGAAAGGCCACCCATGCTTCCAAAATCCCAAAGGGTGTCCCTCTTGATGCCGCAGCTCCAGTACTCTGCGCCGGTATCACTGTTTATAAAGGCCTGAAGGAATCTGGCGTTCGTCCTGGCCAAACAGTTGCTATTGTTGGAGCAGGTGGTGGCCTTGGATCACTCGCACAGCAGTACGCAAAGGCCATGGGTCTTAGAGTAATCGCTATCGATGGAGGCGACGAGAAAAGAGAGATGTGCCACCAGCTTGGTACTGAGGTATGATCGTTCCATTTTCACCAAGACATTCCCCTATGTCGGACGTCGAAGCTAACAAAAACCACAAATCAGACTTATGTCGATTTCACTAAGTCCAAAGACATTATTGCTGACGTGAAAGCGGCAACTCCCGGTGGTCTTGGTGCCCATGCCGTTATCTTGTTGGCCGTCTCGGAGAAGCCTTTCCAGCAAGCCTCGGAATACGTTCGCTCTCGAGGAACACTTGTTGCGATCGGATTACCTCCCGATGCATTTCTGAAGGCCCCAGTGATCAATACTGTTGTTCGTATGATCACTATCAAGGGAAGCTACGTTGGAAATCAACAGGATGGCGTTGAAGCCCTCGACTTCTTCGCCCGAGGCTTGATCAAAGCTCCATTCAAGCTGGCTCCTCTCAAGGATCTTCCCAAGATCTTCGAGCTTATGGGTTTGTCACACACTCTCACTTGTATACAGGACGGAGAAGGCTAACTTGAAATAGAACAAGGAAAAATTGCGGGCCGCTATGTGCTCGAGTTGCCGGAGTAAATGGCAGTTTACCATTGATGAATTGTGCTAAGGCGCAGAATATGGACGAGGAGTATGCTGTATATAGCTGTGGAGACTTGGCTGCGGATTCATTTGATATATAAATTGTGATACTGAATTTGACCGACTTTCAACGATTGATACAAGAGAACCATTTTTGCCTCGTTCCTGTCTTGCCATTCAAGTTAGGACTGATGTTGATTTTGGGTTTTTGGAGCTGTACTCCGCATTTAGCTAGTCTCCACAATCCCCCGAGGCCGGGGATTACGAGCCTGTCATCGAGTTAGCTGGACTCGGAAATTGGGGCCAAAGTAGACCAGACCACCTGCAATGCGTTACATTAAGGATTATAATCGTGGGTACAACAATCGACCTAGCTTCCAAATATTGGTTGTTATAGAACGATGGTATTAGTTCCAAATGCATATGCACAGTCTACTCAAGAAAACAACAATCTTCTGTATGTTTGTCTAGATAGGGATATTTGGGATGGAAGTGATCTAGCCGAAGAATAGCGATATGAAGTAAACAGTACCGCTAAGGGTACCTCACTTGCTCTGTAGCCACCAATGTCGAAGTCTATCACGAGACACTTCCAAAAGACGGGGTTCATCATTCCCCGCTAGCTCCTGACTAGTGCTCTTGGCCCGGGCGAAGGGAACTGTAAATTGAAGAGAAACCCCGGGGTGGGGCTGCTACCCCAGACAGCGAAAAACATCGGGCCGGCCTTTATCGATCTCAATGCTACCCCCGCCCTCTGCAACCCCGACAATTCTCGCTACCCGGGTCCTTCCCAGTAGCCATATAAGATTGCCCCTCCTATCTCAAGTTCTGACATCTCTCACATATCTCACATTCCGTTATATCTATACCATCAACTGTCTCCTATTCTTCAATCATGTCTCTTTGTCAAACCGTTCAAACCCCTGCGCTCACGTATGAGCAACCTTTGGGACTGTAAGTTGGGCCCAGAAGCAACAAAAATCCATGAGTCTGCCAAATTATCTGACGAAACTCATAAGATTCATCAACAATGAATTTGTCAAAGGCGTCGAAGGCAAAACCTTCGAGACAATCAATCCTCACAACGAGAAGCCTATTGTCGCCGTGCACGAAGGTGCGGAAGAGGACGTCAATATTGCTGTAAAAGCTGCTCGCTCTGCACTGAACGGAGAATGGAAACAGGTCACTCCGTCCGAACGTGGTCGTCTCCTTACTCGTCTAGCAGACTTTCTTGAACGCGACATCGAAACGCTGGCCGCCATTGAAGCCCTTGACAATGGCAAGGGAGTGACAATGGCCAAAGGCGACGTTACTGCCTCTGCAGGGTGCCTCCGCTACTATGGTGGTTGGGCCGATAAGATTTATGGTCAAACCATTGACACCGATACCAACAGCTTGACCTATACGCGCCATGAACCAGTGGGTGTCTGCGGGCAGATTATTCCGTGGAACTTCCCGCTCTTGATGTTTGCTTGGAAGATTGGCCCCGCACTAGCTACGGGAAATACAATCGTTATGAAAACGGCTGAACAAACCCCTCTCTCTGGGCTCTATGTGGCTAAGCTTATCAAAGAAGCCGGATTTCCCCCTGGAGTGGTCAATGTTATTTCAGGATTTGGAAGAACTGCGGGTGCGGCGATCGCCGCTCATATGGATATTGACAAGGTCGCTTTCACTGGCTCGACTCTGGTCGGACGTCAGATTATGAAGTCAGCAGCCGACAGCAACTTGAAGAAAGTGACTCTCGAACTAGGCGGCAAATCCCCAAACATCGTTCTTCCGGATGCGAACCTCGAGGAAGCAATTGAATGGGTCAATCTCGGCATTTTCTTTAATCATGGACAATGCTGCTGTGCAGGATCCCGCATTCTTGTTCATGAAGCTGTCTATGAGAAGTTCCTGGAACTTTTCAAGAAGCGAGCAGAGCAAAACAAGGTCGGGGATCCGTTCAACACTGAGACCTTCCAGGGACCCCAGGTATCCCAAATCCAATATGACCGGATTATGAGTTATATCAAGGATGGAAAGGGTGCAGGCGCTAAGGTGGTCACTGGCGGCGATCGCCATGGCAGCGAAGGATACTACATCCAACCCACGATTTTTGCTGACGTCACTGAGGACATGACGATTGTGAAAGAAGAAATCTTTGGTCCGGTGTGTACGGTGCAGAAGGTCCGGAGTGAGGAGGAGGCTATTCAAGTAGCCAATGACACAAACTACGGTAAGTACAACGAGATTTCACATTCAATATGCCTCCCATGGTCTGACTTGCGTGATCAAAATAGGCTTGGCCGCAGCGGTCCATACCACGAACATCAACACTGCGATCAGAGTGTCCAACGCTATCAAGGCTGGGTGAGTCAATTGAATAGAAAAGCTGGTCTCTAGCCTCGTGAATTTGCTGACGTCTCTTGCAATAGCACCGTGTGGGTTAACAACTACAACACCCTTCACTACCAGATGCCCTTCGGTGGTTTCAAAGAATCGGGAATAGGTCGGGAGCTTGGATCATACGCCCTGGAGAACTACACTGAGGTGAAGACAGTCCGGGTGCACCTTTCTCAGTCATAAGCTTCAGATCGCTGCAAGGTTTTCACTTGCTGCTTTTCGTTCCCATTTTGTAAATATTATACAAAGTCAATTCTATATATTGATTGCACAAAGTGTGGAAATTCCGGCACAATTTTGCTTAGTAATTCGCTATGGCCGCCCGAGCCCTAGACAAGTTATCATAGATGGTGACACAACCAGATCAAGCAATTGGTTGAAAAGCTTGTTCAGGAGATCAGGTCCAAGAGCAATTGAATCGGTAAGGCTGTGGTGGAAATACCACCCCTTTAATGTAGATCGAAACAATTCTGCCGCCTACCAAATTCAATTGGCCGATCACATTGAGGATCCAATATGCGATTGTAATCACGGCGGATGAGCCCGTGACCGCTTTCCGTGGGGGGTTTTATACGATTCGGTCGGATCAGATAGAACGATCATCCGGTCCTTTTTCGGCAGGGCGCGTCATCCCAAAATTGCGCCACGTCCTGAGCTGCAGGGGCAGATTAGCCGTTAGTTTGTGTAACACAGTCTCAGATTCTTCGTACATTTGGCCCATAGGTATAGTTTTGGTCATTTTACCATATGCCACACCTCACAGTATCTGTCTCAAGCCATCATTTCATCACAGTCAATGGTTGAAGCAGAGTACAATTACAGTTCCACCCGTTGGCCCGAAGATGACTCGTGTCGACCCGTGGATACCATTCCCCACTATTACCCCACTTGAACTCACTCCGCACTCTACAAACTTTCACGTGTCCCCCACGAAATATGAAATACTATCTCAACCTAAAAGACCCCTTCCGTACTTTCTCTGCATATTAGGGTCGATACATGCTCCTTCTTTCCAGTAGGTACAATTGATAACCAATAACACACGCAATAGCTTAGCATGGAAGACCCCCGCCGACGTCAGCTTCATAGCTGTGATCCATGTCGCAAGGGCAAAAGAGGCTGCGACGCACCTGTTTGTTAACATGTCTCTGTCTCATCAACGGCAGATGCTGACTTAGATACCTAGAAAGACCGACAAAAAGGCACATTTAGTACTTGCTCGAACTGCACGCGATGGAAAAAAGAGTGTACATTCAATTGGGTCTCGTCAAAGCGCGTGGACTCGAAAGGGAGTCGGAAACGAATCAAATCCAAGGCCACAAGTGCAAATACTGTAGGCCCTAACGATGAAGCTCTTGACGAGATACTGCGCTCCGCGCAAAGTCATCATGCCAATCTCGCAGAATTGCCGGGATTGTTCGGCTCCCCTGAAACCACAAACTACGCCTCGTCCTCGTCCTCTTCGCACCCAGATAATCACTTTCTCGAGCCATTCCAACTGCAGGATTCAAATAATGACCAGTCTCAATTATTTTCTTGGACGATGAATATTCCATATGATTTGCAAAATAACAGCTTATACCCACATGGATCTCCAGACTCTTCCGTGGAATCCGACGCCCAGGCTGAATTTTTGGATCTGCCACCAAGCTCTATCGAGAGCACGTACAGCTTCCTACCGCAACATGGCTATACACCCACATCTCATCTCGTATCAACGGTTCCACCGTGGAAACAGAGTCGACAAGAACATCCATCAGATTCTGCACCTGACCGAAGCTCAAACACAGAACCACAATGGAATTTTTGCATTGCTTCAGAAAATGCAGCCAAGCAAAGTGCTCGTGCGACAATGTCACGCAACCTGGTCCGCATATACCACGACAGCATGGAGAATGCTTTGTCATGTTGGTTGACAGAGCATAACTGCCCTTACAGCGACTCAATCAGTCAGGTGGTTCCTCATCGAGGGATGAAAGAATGGGGTCCGAGTTGGTCAAACAGAATGTGTATTCGAGTCTGTCAGTTGGATCGTGTATCATCCTCAATCCGCGGCAGATCTTTGAGTGCGGCAGAGGATACGAAGGCGGCTCGAGCGCTTCATCTAGCGATCATGGCGTTTGCATCGCAGTGGACTCAACATGCGCAGAAGGGTGCCGGTGCATCAGTTCCCTCGGCAATCGACCATGATGAACGATCAATCCGAGAAAAAGTTTGGAACGAAGCACGCCATGCTCTAGAGCATTCGAGTACCGTTCCGTCTTTTCGTATTGCCTTCGCAAATATCATATTCTCTTTGACGCAAAGTCCGCTAGACAAAGGACAGGAAGCAAGCTTGGAAGAACTTCTAGAGAATGATCGTGCACCAATCTTTCTCGAAAATGCCAACCGCCAAATTTTCACTTTTCGACACAAGTTCACCAGACTGCAGAGAGAGGCTGCCCCCAAAGTAAGAGAGCTTGGGAGGGGTTCGATAGACCCGACAACGGCCAACATTCTAGAATTGCCGCAGCCGTCCGAGTCTCCGCAACTCGATCCACTTCTGACTAGCCACGAGCACCGCACTACACTAGACCTCATGTTTTGGTTAGGCGTCATGTTTGACACGCTGAGTTCTGCAATGTATCAGCGCCCATTAGTAGTGTCGGATGAGGATAGCCAGATTTCATCGGCCTCGACGCCAATAACTGAGCCTGGAGATCAGATTGATTTGCATCAGATTGATTTTGATAACTGGAGTATTCCAAGATGCAACACACGTGAAAAACAGGATGTGTGGGGTGATTTATTTCTCCGTTCTGCAATCGAACGTCAGGGATCAAGCCAAGTCCAACCGAGGTGGCCATGCTCCTACGAAGAAGCTGCATCAATACTTTCCGAGGCGACTCCAGTCAAAGTGCTTCTCTACCGTCGGGTGACACAGCTCCAAACTCTGGTATACCGAGGCGCAAGTCCCGATCAAATTGAAAATGTCATCCAGAAGACCCTTCTGGTCTGCCAACACTGGGATTCCACATACCAGAGTTTCATGTTTGATTGTGTCACCAACCATGAACTGATTCCTTCTCGCATACAGTCCTGGTACGTCATCCTCGACGGCCACTGGCACCTCGCTGCGATGCTTTTGGCGGACATGCTCGAGAGCATTGATAAATGCAGGCTCGGCTCTAATGCTGCGCGTGAGACTCGGCAAGCTACACATTTGGTTGCTACGCTTAGAACGAATAATGCGCTGGCAGTCGGCGGACTTGCGCGGGCTTCCATACAAGGGCAGGACTCGTTCATGAACCGTTATTTCCATGATTCTCTCAGTGAAGTGGCTTTCCTCGTCGAACCGTGGACGGCCGTGCTAGTCCATTCTTTTGCCAAGGCGGGGTATATCTTATTAGAGAGCTTCGATATTTCTGCAGAGCAAGATGTTTATACTGAGTGCTTACGGCAGAATTGTGAATTCTCCATCCGTGCGCTTCAATATCTTGGAAGAAAGTCCGATATGGCTTATTTGGTGGCTCGGAATTTGTCAAGATCTTTGGAATTAAAACCTGCCCAATCATCATGAAACGATCGATTGGGTAGATGTCACTTGAGTGAATCTTTTGTTCAGATAACACAAGCACTCAATGTTATTCATTTTCCGCACTCGGTGAGGATATGGTGTCTATTGTCTGTTGATTTTACCAAAATCTCAATGATTTATGGGCTACTAGAGCCTCTCGGTCTTTATCTTCTATACGAATGACGATTTCACGTAAAAGAATACTAGGCAACAATATTAAACCAACCTGGCAAGGTCTGGGCAACAATCATGCAAATATATATGTTGGATATACACACACTCACACAAACGAACAAGAAAACACCAACATGGGCATCATCTGACTTTTTGTAGTTCCAAGGTTGTCCCTGGTGGACTACTGTGACATCCAAGGATCCCTTTTGCATCGTTTTTACCAGCAAACCCCTGCCACGCCTCGACCTCTTAGTCCTCCACCAATCGGCAGTTGCGGAGACCAAGGAAAGTCGGTATGTGGGGGTCAAGACCCTTGGTGAGACATGTCTAAATTATCAAACTGATTCGGTGAAATCCTCAAAACCGACCTTTGACGTTCCTGGCGGTCTATGTGTGGGATCTTCACTTAGTGATCGTATGGAAAGCTGGGGGCAAAGTTCAAGTAAAATCAAAAAATGCTTTGTACTTTCAATATTATCATGACTGCAACGCATCATTCATCGACCGGGATAAACCTCAACATCAACTTTCGCCCACGTGGCAGCGAAATAAACGCGTAGTCCTGCTCGATACCCTCGTCGTCTACAATAGACGTCGTGTAATTTGAATACACAGCCGCCATGACCAATTTGATTTCTGCAACCATTAGCATCTTCTCAAACCCCCATACTTGGGACGCATACCTTGTAATGCGAAATTGCTCCCCAAACACATGCGTCCACCGCTCCCGAACGGCCAGAACAGCCGCCTCATGTCGTGGATCTTGTCGCCTGCGTCGACCCATCGCTCTGGCAGCCATTCCAGCGGGCGCGGATAAACCTCACTGATGCGATGGAGGGAGTAGGCGGTTGAACTGACCCTCACACCGCCCGGGATATTGTCGTATCCGTGCAGGGAAGTTCCTTTTTCTGTAGTGGGGGTGACACGGGGGAGCTGGGATGGGGCGGGGGAGTGG
>PKQL01000610.1:0-16742 GCA_002916455.1 Penicillium sp. CF05 | reverse complement strand
CAAGTGAACATAGGCGCCTCTCCGATCCACCACCTTCGTGGGATATAACTCGTGGGTGGTCAACAGGCCAACCGGGCACGGAGCCTCAGACTAGCCATGTCCACCAACAGTTGCCAGCTATGTCCTTTGGTGATGGACCGCCATACAGCGAGGATGAAGACCTGCATAGCCCAGTTGTGACCTCGCGTCATCGCAAGAAGTCTTCTGACATGAATGGTCTTGTAGATGAGAGAGTCATGTCCGGAACTGGCCAGGCGGTGAGCAATGATCGTGGAATGCTCGTTGGCATCAATCCCGATGGCAGCGAGACTTATTATGTAAATGATGGAGACACGTCAGACGATGGTCCAGGTGGTGAGTACGTGACATATCCGGCAAATGAAGGGCGGTATTCAATCATGGGATACAGCGCCCCGGGTGGTCAGCAGGGGTATGAACATGACCCTGGATTCGAGTCCGATGATGAAATGCCCGGTGGAAACCGGTACTCTAGAGACTATCAGTTTGCAGTTGGATGCCCCGATGAAGAGATGCATGGAAAAGCCGTTGCACTCTTTGACTTCACACGAGAACATGAGAATGAACTGCCTCTTACTGAGGGCCAAGTGATTTATGTTTCATACCGGCATGGCCAGGGCTGGCTGGTTGCAGAAGATCCCAAAACTGGGGAGAATGGCCTTGTCCCGGAGGAGTTTGTGCGTCTTCTGCGAGACATCGAGGGAGGTTTGACGTCGCTAAATGGGGAGCCGAACCCTGAGGTCACTGGGACCGCAGACGTTAGCCTAGACTCCACCGAGTCTGACCAAATATCTACGCCTACCCAAGTAGAACAGCAGCCCCCAGTTGACACGAACGCTCGGTCTGGAATCAAAACCACCAACGGTAATACCCCAGCTGCAGCCTCGACAGAAGGCGCAGATGCATCTCAATCTGCGTCGGATACCGTGACCCCGAACGGTAAAGCGGCCGAGGACGCCGATAAGCGCCCTAGCACCTGACCCAATCGAATATCAGCTTGAATGGCTTTGTTCGTCCATGCAAACCCTTGACGGTGCTCCGTGCACGAAGCACCTGGCAAAATGGCTTGTCTGTTTCAAGTTGCAACCCGCCATGAAACTCTGGCAGCCCATAAACAAAGCTTGGCACCCTCCACTTTCCTGTCAGTGACTGTGGAGATCTCAGGTGTGAAACACGCAGTTGGCTCGCTATGTGAGTTGTTTCGTCGATAAACACTCAATCAGCACCTCCTTGGTGGATCACCCGTCAAACCCAAACCTAATCTCCGAGACCTTCATCTCAGAAGGTCTTTTTTTTTCCCTTTCAACCACCTTCTCCTCTGACGGTCTCGTCTGATATAAACCCACCTCTTTCTTTCCAGCCTTATATGTTCAACCCATCTCCCCGCGATGAATCATCACCCACCGCAATTTCCTCTTTATTAACGTATATCCATCCCTCCACGATTCCGATTCATGTCTTCTAATCATAACACGTCGGGGAAACATAACCTGGGATTAAAGAGGATTATTGAGAATTCTTCATTTACTACATACCCCACGGTCCTTCGCCATCGCCTTATCTGTTCTGTCTTCCGTCCCACAATGCCTCTTACTACCCCCCTTCGTCTTGCCTCACCTGTATTTAGTTCCCTTCAGCGCATGCGTTATACCAGCATCAATGAGCATCAGCATAATGCCGATTCAATTCTATTCAATTGCCACCTATCATAAGATGTATTCTATTTAGCCTAGTTTAGCATCCATGGATGTCTACACAGACACGTCAAATAATGTCAATGCATTACAACGAATTTCCTATGAGAAGAACCTGCTTAGAGGGATGTAAACCTGGTGCCTGGTTTCACCTTCCGTACAATGTACATACATGTTCCATCACGAGAACCCTGCTTTGGACTCGCAGAAAGCTAGTGGGCAATCCATTAGCCACGGATGAAGGGGGGGCACAGAGTGAGCTCCAGGTCTGGATCAAAAAGATAACAAAATTATAAGATACATTCTAAAACAGAATGTCCTCAATATAATCTCAGGCAAAATGGATCGGATATCAAAGCTATGAATACCCCGTACTGCCGATGAATAAAACACATCTCGATGTATCATTCTTCAGTGAGATATAGACAATTTGCTTTTCAGCGCCACTAACAAAGACCCAAATATGCCGCCGGTGGCCATTTTCGGCGCTTGGGACGTGTATAGAAAGAGATCGCGAGTGAACGACGAAGTTTTACGTGGTGTGAGATGAAACGCCAAGTTTTTGCAACCTGCTCTGCTATAGTGCAGATATACCTAGATAGGAAACCAACTGGAGAAGAAACGGTAATGAAATAGAGTATACAAAAACAGCAGAAGGAAGAAGAAAAAGAAAAAAGACCAAGGCAGATTTGGAATTCTGAATGCTAAAATCATGGCCACATATCGCAAATGTAAGAAACGAGCCATGGACTCAGTGCGGGAAGAAGAGAAGTGACGATGAGTTGCTTTGCTAGCTGATCAACCAAGCAGATCATCAAAGGCCGAGCTAGATTGTTGCTTGTGCTGGGGTTGGCTGGGCGTGGATGAGGTGCTGGAGGGAGCTGGGGCTCCCCAGATGCCGGCGCTAGCTTTTTCCTTGGCCATGCTGGCAAGGTTAGGGCCCTTGTTGGTGCCGGTGTTGGACTTCTGGATGCCGGCACTGGCGCTGGCGGTCGACCACAATGAGCCGAAAGCGTCACCCGATGTCTTCTTGGCTGTTGCTGAAGCTGGGCTTGAAGGAGAAGCCATGGAGGACATGGAGGGGGTGGCAGCGTGAGAAGACCCAGAATTTTGGGGCACGCTGACCGAGGTGAAGTAGTTGGGTGTGGCAGCTTGGTAGCCGGCGGGCTTCTGCTGTTGAATCGGGGCTGCCTGCGAAAGGGGAGTGGGGATCCCGCTGGAAGAGGGAGTAGGGGTGGCTGATTTAAATCCAACTAGGCCGTTGAGGTTGGCACCTTGCGAGCCGGAGATTGGCTGAGGTGCAACGAATTGGGTGTTCGAACTTGTGCTGGCAGTGGAAGCTGGAGGGGGAATTGCGAACTGATTTGACGACTGAGTAGGCTGGGTAGCCGGGGTTGCAGACTGGAAGTCGTCGAAGTCATCGTCGTCGGCTGGGGATGGGTCTAGTATGTTGAGAGCACTGCCGGCCGGTTGCTTGCCGGTCGAGGTGGATGCTGTGGTAGTAACAGGCTCGTCGTCGCCGAAGTCGAAGAGGTCCTCTACAGGTGCAGGGGCTGGCTCGGGCTTCTTTGCTTGGGACTTCGCCCGGGCGGCAGGCTCACGCGGGCGTGCGGGCGCATCTGCTTCATCATACTCGTCATATTCTTCAAAGCGGTTGGGCCGGCTTCCGGTGTCCTGGAAGTCAATGCCAGCTTGTCCACCAGATTCCCCGCCGAAACCGCCGCCGTCACCGTAGACACCTCCGCTGTATCCACCGTATCCCATACTGTCGCTGCCAAAGCCCCCATAACGGCCCGAGCCCGAGCTGGACAGGCCCGATCCGACACCCATGCCACCTTCGAAACCACTGAACTTGTTGCGGTTGTTCTTGGCCTTCTTTCTTTCGGCCCGAATCTGATCTACATCACCCAGCAATTTCACCAGCTCAGAGGACCGGTTGCGCACATTGATACCCTGGTCCTTGCCATTCATATCGATATAGTGGAACTGCCGCAGCATCCGAATCAACGACATGTGGGATCGCGCATCATCGACGACTCGTTCAGAACCGTTCTTGACAAGGAATTCGAGGAGCTGGAGACTCTATAATTTTGGAAGAAATAGGTTTAGTCATAGCAACACCCGCGTAAATAATCATGCTTCTCTTACCTTGTAGATCTGTCGCCATTCCTCCGAGGCCTTGTCGGTGAATCGTTTGTAGATAAGGGGCATGATCTCATTGAGTAATTGGCTGTAACAAGGGAAAGTCAGCGCATGCGCGTCGGTAAAGGTAAGATCAGGCAAGATGGACTGACTAGCTATGCGTTCCATTGGCGATATCCTGCATCAACGTGGTCGAGGCACCCCAGGGTTCATTGTTTGTAGCTTCCCGGACCTGACTTGCGTAAGCATCGGATCGTACAATCTTCTCATCTTCATCCTGCGAAATGCCATGTTCGTTTGCGCAGAGGTGGGCGATTGCATCATGATACGAACCTTGGATTCCATCTCGGTATAGTTCATGACAGCTATGACGGAACGGCCAAATCAGTTTCCGCAATTTGTAAGACACACGCAAGTCGATTCGGTCTTGTTCATAATGCAGTCAGATGAAGCGGGATTTAAACTTACCGTTCTGTACCTTGCGGACACCGGCCTTGAGGTCATACAAGGACATGTTGCTGACCTGATCTTTGAGGTTGGAGAAATCCATGGTGAGGGGTGACTGCTCGTCGTCAGGAGAAGTACGGGGAAACGAGGATCTGAAAGAAAAGACGATAGCAGCACAGGCAATTGGAAGCCAAGCACAGGAAGAATCAGAAATCCCTCAGGACTAATGTGGACAGTTGGAGGGGGGAAGATGCCCGGTTTCCAGCTGGCAACCCGATTGAATGCGCCACGTCACGTGGCAACCCCTGACCAAGCCTTGTATACTTCCAATGGCTACAATAAACGATTATTCTGGTTAATTCTACTTTGTACTTGGAGAGATTCCTAGAAAATTGAAATGTTTTACAATTGATACTGAGTGGTATCATACTGTGTACATGTTATTCGCCCGTATAGACCGAACGCTATCGCTATCGAAATCAACAAAATACCCATGGTATCTTAGACAAACACAATAAGAAAAGAAAAGAAAAATAATAAAAAAGACAGGAAAATAATATCAATAAGAACGTGCACCCAAGTCATCCCTCATCAAGTCCATAAGCCATGACTCTCACTCGTTATAGAACTTCTTCATGATCAAATGCAAGAAAAGGTTGACATTGACTCGCATCTGACCATCAAAGAAGTCCATGAATTGCGTGTTGTTGAACTGAGCCTGCAGCAAGTCATCCAGTGGTACCTGTGCGTTGGCGCCGGGAATCATCATGACACCGCTACTCCCGTCAATGGTGAATACACCAACTTCGTTACTGGAGATGGTCAAGTCGACCCGATCCCACTGCCGCTCAGAGTAGCCCTTCCAGGCAACCAGAACACCTCGGTCCGCCAGAGTGCGCGCAGAGTATTTGTAGGATCCAAATTTGAATATCTTGCCGGACTTTTGCAACTCTCGTTGATGATCCCATTGTTTGGTGAACGGCATCAGGAATCGCTTCTTTCCCTTCTTGTTCTGTAACGTGATCATGGCCTGCTCAATGTAGTCGTTGTATGTCTTGAGTTGCTGGTCTAGGTAGACGGCTTGGCCGCTGAGCCTCTGAGAGGTCAGCCGAGCACCCTCCAGTTCGCGCTCTCGCTGAATTCTCCGACGGTGCTTGGTGCGGATATCGATGGCGATGGCGTTCAACAAATCCTGATAATGGTTGTGACGATTTATCTTGCCGTTCTGTTCAAGCCGAAGGATATTTTCGAGTGCAATGCCCTTGAGCTCGGAATAGCTCATAGAGCTGATGTCAATTAGGGTATTGGCTTCAGAATAGGCGCCTCGGCGAGGGTTGCTGGTGCTCAGTTCTTCCTGAACCAAATTGTGCCATCGCTCCTCGTCCTCCTCTGTCGGTGTCTTGAGCATGATATCCATCAAGTTGGAACCTGTTTGGACTCGGATAATGTAGAGGATGCAGCGTTTAGTTTCCATGAAAAGCGCCTTCACGTCTGCTTCGGGATCTGGGAGGTAGAGTTAGAAATATGAACACAGGTAGGGGCTTGCTTGCATTTCTTACCTTCAACCTGGGCCAACTTTGGGTTCAATGTGAGATTGATCTCGGTAGAGCTGACGCCCATCAATTCGTTCTCGTTACTCTTGACATTGCCGAGTTCTCGCACAAGTTCCTTGAGGAAGTCATCAGGGTGGGGACACATATAGTTTATCTCAGACGCCACAAGCTGGTGAATCGAGAAGATGTCAGACATCTTAATGTACAGAGTAGGTTTGGCCTTAGCATAGAGATCATTGAATTCATCAATGTCGAAATAAGACTCTGCATCCTGGACTGAGATCATCTGTCCCCAGATACGCCCTAGGCGCTGGATTGACTCTCCAATGTAGTTGTTGAGCGGTTGGAGATAGACATTTTCTGCCCCAAAGAGCCTTCCAGATGCAATCTGGGCGACAACCTTAGAGATCTCTCCAAGGTTTCGCTTTTGTTCTTGGGTGAGGCCCCGATCGATCACGCCGTACTTCTCCGGCTCCAGCACAGCAGGCTGGAAGTAACTTTTCCATACCCAGTGGCCAACCGTCTGAAGAACAAATCCTGGGTCCTCGCCAGGGAACCTCTCGAGTAGATTTTGATACATCTGCTGTGCGAGATATCTGATACCGAATGGCATACGGTAGAGGAAGTCTTCAATGCCCAAGAATAATTGGTCAACAATATCACGAAGATCTTGCAAATGTTGAATGAATGTCCCTCTGGTTTCGGGGTCTCTGATCGCTTCTTCTCTGGGGAGATCCGGTTGTCGGCGGCTCCGTTGGCCAGTTTGGAGCTCTTCGTTGTTGATCGCGGAACGGTAAATTTGAATCGGATCACTCTCCAAATCAAGTTCTGGGTTTTCAATAACAGACTCTTTTACGACAGGTCCCAGGACGTCGCGCATAAACTTCCGGTCGCGTGGCGACTTGGCATATGAGGCGAAAAGCTTGTTCCAGAAAGAGGTGCAGCGCAAATATTCAGGAAGAGATGTGAAGCTTTCAACGTCCTCCTTGGCGGATCGTGCCAGGAGCTTAATGAGATAATATTCCTCGCGTCGTTTCTGGGAGTATCCGAAGAGACCCATCATCAAGTGCCGGATCCGCTCATATTCCTTGTCCGAGGTGTTGATCTCGCGCAATCGCCGGAACAAGCGAGCCAGGTACTGTGATTGGGTTTGAAGGAGGAAGAAAAACACCTGGTACTGGTCCAACTTTCTCCTTGAGGTTTTGTTAAGGGCCTTGAGATCGTAGGGGTCCTTCGAAGAAATCTCGGTGTTGGATAGCAAGTTGCCGATGTGGCCACCGAAGTGCTTTTGATGCTTGACGACCTCATCCAGAGTGATCTTATTCTTGACAAGGAGGGCAATCTTGATATCAAGTTGACTGATGTATTGTTCAGCAAGCTCGTTCTGCCGCACTTGCTGAACAACCACCTTTCGCAGGCGCTCGAACTCAATCTCTTCGTCAAAGTCGAAATCGCTGTCGTTGAGAAGATGCACGAAGCCCTTGACTGTTCCCACAGGGGGATTCTTTCCACTTGTCAGGCTCTTATAAGCCTGGCCTTGAATGCGGCCGCGGATAACACTCTGGGCCTTGATGACCTTCTCCATGTTTTCATTATAATGTTGACGTCTTTCCTCAAAACGGTTGCAGATAATGAGTCCTCTGATGCGTGCTTGGAAGTCCGTGATGAAGTCCTCCTCTGCCTCAAGATCAGTCAGGATCTCGCCAACTTCAACTCGCGCGAGCATTGCCCGAACTAAAGATTGGAGTTGAACAATTTCTTCCTCATTCTCCTCAAGGCGAGACAATATGTCGCCCACCTCTATTCGTGAGATAGCAGCACGGGCAAGCGCCTGCAGATCAACAATGGCATGTTCCTGCTGGTCCAGTTCATGTCGCTCTGCAAGTAGATACCGCCTGTGAATGACGCCACGGGATCGGGATTGTAGCTCCAAAATGGAAGGTTCTTCCTGGAGCAATGCAGTCCTCTCGGCATCTAATGATTCTCTCAAAACCTGTCCCCTGAGTGTTGCCTGCAGGTCGATTACTGGCAGCAAATGTTCTGCAAGCTCGGCGCGAATGGCTGATGTGTTTTTCCTTACAGCAGCGGCCCGCGCGATAGCTTGCAGTGCAGCACACTCATTTTCGGTTTCTTCTAGTGCCTGGAGCAGCAGAGTTTGGCGTTCTCTGGCAATCAGAGCCCTAACAGTTGATTGAATACAGACAATTTTGGATGCTTCGTTGTTGAGCAGAACCTTCATCTGAGACAAGTTTTGGCGGGCGATCGATCCTCGAATGACCGCCTGCAGAGACTTGACGGGTGTTTCAATATGTTTCACCTCGTGTGAGTGAGCATTCATCTGTCGTCGTTGTAAGGTGCCACGGATGGCAGCTTGAAGCGACCTGACAGAACTGCCAACCTGCTTCACCTCTTGAGACTGAGCATTCATCCCTCTTCGTTGCAAAGTACCACGGATGGCTGCTTGAAGCGACTTTACGGAACTGCCAACTCGTTTCAGCTCATGAGAGTGAGCATTCATCTTCTTTCGTTGCAAGGTACCGCGGATGAATGCTTGAAGTAATTTCACATCATCTTCAGCATATCGAGACTGCTCGTATTGGTCCCCGACATTCACGCGTTGCAACGCACCTCTTATCGCGGCCTGAATCTGCTTGATGCCGGACTCTTCTCGTCGTGCACTAGTTTTGAGGTGACTAGCCTGGGCGCGAGCCCTGGACCCACGGATCAGGCTCTGGAAGTGCAAAACTTCTGCTTCCTGAGATTGTCGCCATTGCTTATCGCCTTGCTGACTGAGACGTACAATGAAGCCTCGGCTAATGGCCTGCAGCCCAACTGCAAACTGGAGCATACTTAGCCGGTATTCACTAATTTGCCGTGCCCAATCTCCACGCAGACGTGACTGTAGATCAATGAGGAGGGGTTCAAAATCCCACAGATCGTTCATGATATTGCCAAGCCGTAGACGCGTCATGGCTCCTTTGACCTGAGCCTGGAAATCGGAGATTGAGGCTTCGTTTTCGTGCATTTCTCGATCAATACGATCTTCCTCCGATTCAACGGGCTCAGGTTCAGGCTCCGCGCCAAAGTTTGCAGCCATACCTGCAAAGCTAGGCATGCTCACCCCGGCCTTGTCCAGTCCCTTCTGGGTTTTCTCAAGCTCATGGTGTTCAAACTCGAGCTGACCAACCAAGTTACCCATGCGGAAGTCCAGCATGCCATTTTTGAAGAGCAACCATGACAACGCGTGAATGCAATGTATCACCTTGGGGATGTTTTTCTTTTCATACAAGTCGATGAGTTCAAATCGAAACAACTCTGGCAACTCGACCTCGTCGAGGAATCGGAAAAACAAGGCGATGTTGTCTGAATGCCGATATTGTAACTTGGGATGTCGGAAAATTCGAAGGGTTTTGCCCGTATACATTGCTTGCACCACCTCCGCCAAAGTGACGCCGTCTCGCAGTGCTTCCTCCAACTGAACGATTGGCGGAATTTGCTTTTGAATGACGTCTTCAATCCACTGTTTGGCTTCTCCGATATGGCACAAATACTCGTATGCTTGGATGAATTGTCGCTGTTGGTCCATCCAATTCCCGGCGGCCCATGAGGACGCCTTCGGCTTTTCGGGAGATACTGCGCCATTCCTTCCTGCTACCGATCCCGCTCGCTTAAGGCGTCGTCGGCCTTGTAACCCCACCACAGAGGCTGCAGCTGCGCCAAATTCGTTTTCGCCGGACTGTGCAAACTTCGAGAGAGTTCTGAGATGACCCGTGGATGATTTTTGCAGCGTTTCAAGCTCGGGTGCGGAGAGTGCAGCAGTCAGCTGCGGAGGATGAGAATTGTGGGACACTGTCTTTTGGGGAGACGAAGGACGCGATGTTCCGGGCACAGTAGACCAGTGGCGAGGAGAGGTAGGCGGTGGGGGGCTCTGGGATTCGTAGATTTGTGTTTGGTGGCGCGGAGACAGATTCTCTTTAAGATGGAGATGACGCGATTCGGGGGTGGCGGGTCGATTGTCCTTCCATGGGCGTGATTCATCGATTGTTTGGCTTCGTGAATGTCGGTACCCGCCAGTATTCGCGGTTGAGGATGGAATATTAGGGACTTGCTGTAGTGGTCGTAGAGATCGGCGAATATTGTCGTACGCTGTGCCAGCATTTGACCAACTTCCTCGTTCCATCGCGTCCGTAACAGTCGTTGCTGAGCTCATGCTGCTTGTCTCACTCTTCCCTCGGGAGTGACCCAAATTGTTTGATATCGACCCATGAGAAGAGACAGTGCTAGTCCGACTGGGAGCAAACGAGCTTGACGCGACCGAATACGCAGATGAGTTCGTAGACGCTGTCGACCCGTGTCGTAATGGGCTGGTGGACTGCGAAGGAATGTCCGTCTGGGCCCGCTTGAGGGACGGAAATTGGTTCGATGTGGACATCATTTAATCTCAGGACGGTATGTGACAATTGATTGAAAAATGTCGCGCTCTTTTGACCGCATCCCTGCTCTGGTGGTAAATGCGGAATGCGCGGGTTAAACAAGGTCTCCAAGACCTTTTCCGGGGAGACGTTCTGAATTGGGTAGCATTCAAGGGCAACCACCCATGGCTTCGCAGAGAAAACCCAGAAAATAAATGCGTGACTTGCGTGAATAAGTTCTAGGCTCGTGAATCCCGATGATGGAATTGTTGACGGTGGGGGTGCAAGTGACCAAGATTCCCCAAAGTGGGCGCAGGGGGCACAACAAATCTCCAGATCGGGTAAGGCGCAATCAGGTGATTGTGGCTTGTCGATCTCGAATCACGTGGACAAAGAACTAAGAGATTGTCCTACTCGACAAGTCACACACTGAACATCTGCTACTCCGTGCTCACTGTTCATTTGCACTTGTTCGATATCATAATGGCTCCTCACGGTAAATTTCTCAATATGCTTAACATTCATTCCAATCCCAATACCTGACCTATCAGGATACCTACAGTCTTGGCAAAAGTGGCTTGTGCAATATTAGGCAGGTTTAAGTGGGCTCGTAGTCCCGTGCGACCGAAACACCTATCTTTCAAGTCACAAAGTACATTGTTGACCGTCAATTGGTCCGCATAAGTATATACCCCGTCCACGGGTTCTAGTTGATATCCTAGGACTTTGGTTGTCTCTAAGAAGGACCTGCCGGTTTTGGGCCTTGTTCCCCATAAATACTATGATGCTCCATACTGTCATCTTGTGTCAAGGTCTGTTCCTCCAAAGCAACCATGGATTTTCCAGGGCTATAACAATGAGGTATCATGCAAAATAAACCCGGTATAAATTGATAAGTTTTACTGAAAGACTAAGAAAGCATTTAAGGCATGATTGGAGATGTTTAACCAATTTTGGTACCCTATATACTGCAAGCTCTCTCTGGATATATCCCCACAATTCTTATTCGAATTGTTTCTTTGATATGATATCAACTCAGCATTACAGAGATATACTAGTCAACGATTAAACTTAATATTACAAATTGCCCTTGCCCTGGACGTTGAGCAAGTAGAAGTAGACCAGTACAAATAATACAAATAATGGCGCAATTAATCCCAGCGCGTTCGAAAGGCAAGTTCCCGGTTAAACCGACCCCGCCAACATATGAAACCACCTGACAAACCTTGTTTCTCTTCTCATTATCACTCATTGACTCGGTGAATTAACTTGCCTCCCTCTATCACTTTCATCATGACTTCGCTGCTTTCTCAGCCTCGCTACGTCTACAAGATTGTGCCTTCCACCACACCAGTCCGCGAGCCAATCCCTGAGCGGCTCACGGTAAGCGAACTGGACGAGGCCTCTGGCTTCATCCACCTTTCGATGGCGCATCAGGTGGGGAACACTTTGAAAACATTTTTTACAGAGGAGCCACTTGTCTATGTGTTGCGGATCGAGTATCATCGCGTGATCCAAGATATCCGCTGGGAATCCCCAGACGGGAAAGTGTCTAATCCTCGACCCAGCGAAGGACTTTTCCCAGTAAGTTGAATATGTCGGTTTGAAATTAACATTTGCTGAATTACGGCCTAGCATCTCTACAATGGACTCAAACTGGGCAAAGAAGAGATTGAAAGTGTCGCCATCTGGCAGAATGACGAGGGATGGGACAAAGCTCTCACTGCAGGGAAGCCGTGGCTCCTCTATTGATCTTATATCCAGTTGTATTTCAATTTGACACTAATAGCAAGCACATCAATTTGTTACCAATGGCATGCGCACGCTCAACATAATGTTCTGGCGATATCTCCACTAGTAGATATAACTTCTGTAACACTATTTAGTCACCAAGCGGGTAACAATGCAGGATTTGCCCGTCTACACGTGTATAGTAGTCGTATGTTAGTCACAATGGAAATTGGCCAGGATTTGGAGGTGTGGGATATTCGTGACTCACAGTATAGAGAGGCGCACGCACTAGCCAAGAAGACGAAGCTTGTCGCAACCTCACTAGGCTCACCTGGTCGACCAAGACTAGCCTTCTGTCCCCATCCTTCCATCTGCTGGGGATCTCGGGTGTCGACTTGAATTGGTGTATAGATCGCACCAGGGCTGAAATTGGAAGCGCGTTAGTATGTATTTTCAGAGATGAATAGACGATACTCACGCTACTGCATTGACTCGAATACCCTTCGGGATCAAGTGTTTCGCCAAAGACCTAGTGAACCCAATAATAGCTCCCTTGGTTGCAGCATAATCAATCATGGTCCCCGAGCCACGGAAAGTCACAACAGAAGAAGTATTGATGATCCTGTAGGAAGTGCGTGAGTATGTGATGATTTAGATTAGAAAAGGAAGAACATACGAATCCCCTCGTGACATATGAGGGAGAGCAAACTTCGCCATTGCCATCATCTGGATGATATTGGTTCTGAATACGTCTTCAGTTTCATCCAGATTGGTCTTCTCAAATTCCGCACATATGTACTGTTTCGATGCATTGTTGACAAGTATATTGATCTTGCCGTACCTGTAGACTCTCAGTCATTTGCTCGTACCAGGAGGACTACCCTAGACTAACTTCTTCACATGTTCATCCACTGCGCGGCAACAGACGTTGCGATCTTTCAAATCACCTGGAACAAGAAGGCAAGACCTCTTCTCTTGCTCAACAGACTCCTTGGTCGTCTCAGCGTCTACCTGTTCTGCGGGCAGATACACGATAGTAACATCTGCACCCTCTCTGGCCATCAGAATAGCAACTGCTCTACCAATTCCAGAGCTGTGAAATGATTAGCCCAGACTAGACAAGTTTACTCATATAAACTTGCACACATACTCTCCGCCAGTGATTAGAGCAGTTTTGCCCTTCAGCTTTCCGGAACCCACATATTCAGAAAAGCCGTGGAGGCCCTCCAGTTTGGTCGACTCACTGGGCTCTGCCATTATGGACTCCAATCTAGCATACCAGGTTAGAAGATGTATTTTGCTCGAGTCAAGCATTACTCACCCCGGCTTGTTCTGGGACTGTGCCGTCGGTGCAGGTTTGAAGGCGCCGCGTTCGCCCATAGCAGATTCCATACTGATAGTAGAAGCGAAAAGTGATGCTTAGTTGAATTGGAGAAAGCTGTGCCGGCTTTAAAGGCTGAGTCTGCTGCATTGTTTACTATCATTCTGTCGTCATATTGCCACAGAGGCGTACGGGACTTGAAGCCGCTGCTAAGTAGTGAGAGGCATACGGGACTTGAAACCGGTAACTGGGGAGATTAGTGATCCGTTGCACGGCCAACCATGTAAATAAAACATCTATTCTGGTTGAGATGACTTTATATAGGAATCAAGAATGGCACCCTCAAATTATAGCCAACTGACATTGGACCTTCACTACCAACTTCGAAAGCTATGCTGAATGCCAATCAATATTCATGTCCAGTTCATTCGCAAGACATCTTTCACTAACGGAGTGCATATCAGAGCCACTCTTGACAACGTTACATTATTGTAATGAAGTAGATCTTAGCACCATCTACATGGTAGTATCGATTTACCTGCATCGATGTATGATAAGCATAAACAAGCTTACCGCCTTTAGACATCTCGTTTACAAGCCAATCAACGGCGTGGATAGTGAAAAAAGCCAGTACGCTATACCCGAAGTAGACAAGTTCCCTCTTGGCTTGGCCGTGCACGGAAGAGAAAAGGAACCAATTTTTCGCTCGAACTTTTTCTTCTTCTTTCTCTTCCTTGGGAAAGCTCGACTTTCTCCATCAGCAGAACGTTTCTTTCTGTTGATTAAGATTTCTTTCGAGTCGTGTCTCAGTGTTTATTTTAATATCACTTTCTTTTAATCATGCCTATCACCGCCGGCGACGCCGCACCTGGTGCCGCTATGAAGGCTGAGATCACCGACTACGCCAACGCCTTGGAGGTTTTGAAGACCTACACCACCGCCGATGGTCTTGATGCGGATACCCTGCTTGACTCTGACAAGCACGGCGCATTGACCTACAATGATTTCCTGATCCTGCCCGGTTACATCGGTAAGCCGAACCCCGCAGTCACAAAAAAAAAAAAAAAAAAAAATTGCTTTTTTCTAACCCGATATAGGCTTCCCTGCTTCCGATGTCTCATTGGATACCCCTGTTACCAAGCGTATCTCCCTGAAGACCCCTCTTCTGTCTTCGCCCATGGACACTGTCACCGAGCACAACATGGCTATCCACATGGCTCTGCTCGGTGGTCTCGGTGTTATCCACCACAACTGCTCTCCCGAGGACCAGGCGGAGATGGTCCGTAAGGTCAAGAGATACGAGAACGGTTTCATTCTCGACCCCGTTGTCATCTCTCCCAAGGCCACCGTTGGTGAGGTCAAGGAGCTGAAGGCCAAGTGGGGCTTCGGTGGCTTCCCTGTCACTGGTAAGATACCCATATCTACTTCTCCCAGCACCTACCCCGCCCCCTTTGCATGATGACCATCCTCTTTTTAATTATAACTTTCGTTCCACTGCAGCGACGAAAGTTGCACTGTAGAGAACCAGATTTTATCTGAGCATTTTATCTATTTTGGATATTGTCCTCACATAAGCTTTCGACAGCAAAAGCTAATGTTTGAACAGAGAACGGAACCCTTAAGTCCAAGCTCGTTGGAATGGTTACCTCCCGTGACATCCAGTTCCACACTGATCTCAACGAGCCCGTGACTGCCGTTATGGCCACGGATCTTGTTACTGCCCCTGCCGGCACCACCCTGACCGAGGCTAACCAGGTTCTCCGTCAGTCTAAGAAGGGAAAGCTCCCCATTGTCGATGCCAACGGCAACATCGTCTCTCTGCTTTCCCGTTCTGATCTGATGAAGAACCTCCACTACCCCCTTGCCTCCAAGCTCCCCGACTCCAAGCAGCTGATCTGTGCCGCTGCTATTGGTACTCGCGAGGAGGACAAGAAGCGCCTCCAGCTTCTTGTTGAGGCTGGGTTGGACATTGTTATTCTGGACTCCAGCCAGGGTAACTCGATGTACCAGATCGAGATGATCAAGTACATCAAGGAGACCATGCCCGAGATTGACGTTATCGGTGGTAACGTCGTCACTCGTGAGCAGGCTGCTTCTTTGATTGCCGCCGGTGTCGATGGCCTGAGAATTGGCATGGGCAGCGGTAGTGCCTGTATCACCCAGGAGGTTATGGCTGTCGGTCGTCCCCAGGCTGCTTCCGTGCGCAGCGTTGCATCCTTTGCCGCTCGCTTCGGTGTTCCCTGTATCGCCGATGGTGGTATCCAGAACGTTGGCCACATCGTCAAGGGTCTGGCCATGGGTGCTAGCACTATCATGATGGGCGGTCTCCTTGCCGGTACCACCGAGTCTCCCGGTGAGTACTTCGTCAGCAACGAGGGCCAGCTCGTCAAGGCCTACCGTGGCATGGGCAGTATCGCCGCCATGGAGGATAAGAAGGCCGGTGGTGACGGAAAGGACAGCAAGGCCAGCAACGCTGGTACTGCTCGCTACTTCTCCGAGAAGGACCGCGTCCTTGTTGCCCAAGGTGTTGCTGGCTCCGTCCTTGACCGCGGATCCGTCACCAAGTTTGTTCCTTACCTCGTTGCCGGTGTCCAGCACTCCCTGCAGGACATTGGTGTCAAGAGCCTGACCGATCTGCACGACGGTGTCAACAAGGGCACTGTGCGTTTCGAGATGAGAAGTGCCAGCGCTATGACCGAGGGTAACGTCCACGGTCTCCACAGCTACGACAAAAAGCTTTACTCGTAAGATCCAAGCTTTGTAAGAGTTGACCGCACTTTTTGTGAATACATCATTGGGTCGCCCCGATGGATGACGGGGCCTTGAAAATTAAAAATAAGGGTACAGGATAGGAGTTTACGATTTGAAGATTAATGCCATCTCTGGTAATGAGCAAACACGTTTTATTTTTCTCTCAATCTATGTATCCCAACAGTAACTGTCACGTAGAGGTGTTGTCAGAAGCCTTGAAGGTTGCATGAGCACATGGCGCTGCATTCGGCTAAGCTCGATGAGGTTAAGCTGCACGCGGGGTACCGAGGAACTGCCTAGGCTCTCGGGTCTTTGCCTTTTACTATATTGAGAAGCCGTTCCTCGGCTTCGAGATATTACGATGTCCTTTATCTATCAAGGATCTCTTTCTCGTCACTTACTACAGCGATTGGGTCATCGATTTGCTGCTGGCCTTGTTTTTCGGACATCTCCCGCATCTCATATTACCTCGGTTCAGTCCTTTCAACGCCCAAGCAGTAAATGTGCTTTGAAACAATACACGACTAAAGTTCCTCTAAATTCCCAGAATATGTCTAGCCCAAAACTGGGTAATGAGCCTGCGGTTCCCCGGCCTAGTTCTAGGTAAGCCAGCAGCAAGGGACCACATGACTTGAGATATCCAGAGAGGGATGTCATCCAAGTGGAGACATTC
>PKQL01000609.1:0-16786 GCA_002916455.1 Penicillium sp. CF05 | reverse complement strand
GGTCGCAAACGACGCAATCACAACAGGAGGATGAAGATGCCGAGGACCTAATCAGCATCATGGGCGATAGAGACATGCAACTGCTGACGCAAAGAGGCGCGCTTACATACGAGGGCCTGGTGTATGGTAACCATGTTGAGACCACATTGGACCTGGCATGGGCGTCGAGATCCCTAGCCGAGCGATG
The DNA here is from genome assembly GCA_002916455.1 of Penicillium sp. CF05. NCBI lineage: Eukaryota > Fungi > Ascomycota > Eurotiomycetes > Eurotiales > Aspergillaceae > Penicillium > Penicillium sp. CF05. The sequence goes on along the minus strand of PKQL01000609.1, from coordinate 16,599 downwards.
TACACGGTGCACCACCCAAAGGCAGTGGCTATATGCAGCCGACCATGTGCCAGTCTTGACCGAATTCGACATCCAATGCCCCRAAGCGCCCTCGCGGACGACCACGAACTGGAGGGAGGCCGATTGGGATGAGTGGTTGAAAGTACTCAGATCCAAGACGTGGTCCCATCGTCCCCTTCGCAACACCGACGACGTTGACCAGGCAGTCGAAGAACTGATCTCCGCAATAGCGGACGCCGCCCACAAGGCGGTCCCGACAAGAAGAGTCGGTCCATACTCCTTTCCCACATACACGAAGAAACTAGAAAATCTAAGACGCCAAGTTAAACGGGCGCGAAGATGGGCAAACGAGACCGGAAGTGACGAAGACCAGGAGCTGTTCCGACAGCTACGCCACGAACTTGGCCGCCAGAGCGCRAAGGTTGCCAATGAAGCACATAGGGAACGGGTGGAAGCAGCGACCAAATCAATCGACGACTTCTGGAAGCTATCGAGATGGGCCAGGAATACTACCCCGCGGGCGACCCACACTCCGACATTACGTGAAGGGGACAGGGAGTACGTGACGGCAGAAGAGAAGGCGGACATCCTCCGCGAGGTCCTTTTCCCTCCTGCACCCACTGCGGACTTATCAGACCTTGAGGGGTAGTAAAAAAGGCCGTACAGCCACCAACAAAGCACTAAATCAGTCGCAAGAGAGATCCCTGATTCGCTGGATCGAGCTGCTTAATTCAGTATATACACTACCGACTGCTTTAGATATTGAGGGCGCTGCAAATCGCATTTTACAGCACTGCGGTTCCGACCGGCAGGTTAGTAAAATGTATGGCTACCAATTTATCTCGCGCCTACCACCGCATATCACTCTCCGTACACAAAAGCCTATGGAAAAAGCGAGAATCGAGGCCGAATTACACGGTGAATTAGTTCATTGGTATAAGGTCTTTGGTCAATTCCTTAAAAAGAACAAAATTCAGGCCCACGAACTATATAACTGGGATGAAACTGGCTTTCAGCTAGGCGTTGGAACTAAGGAAAACGTCGCTTCTACCCGTGAAAATGAGACTATTGCGACCGGTGGAATAGGCCAGAATATCACTGGTATTGAATGCATTTCAGCCGATGGCTGGGTTATGCATCCATGGTTCTTAATATATGGTTCTGAACAAATGGAAGATTGGTTCGACGGCGATAATGACCCTTCCAATTATAGGGTTATTAAACCAACTGCTAAAGGCTGGACGGACGATAAAACTGCGATTCAATGGCTATTGGATTTCCATTATACCACCAAAAAGCGAGTTACCAAAGGTAGACCTAGGGTTTTGGTTATGGATAACCATGGTTCTTATGGAACCCCGGAATTCGAATACCTTTGCCAATCCCTTAATATTATACCTTGGTGGTTTATACCGAAATTAACACATCGATGCCAGCCTCTCGATGGCAAGCCATTCTCGGTCCTTAAACAGAAATTCCGAAAGAAGAATAATGAGATCGTACGATGGGGTGGAGATGTTGATGATAAACGGCATTTTCTTCGGTTGATCAAAACAGTTGGTGCGAAATGCACAGACAGATGGTCTCCGCTGATTCGGTGACGCGTGAAAGTGGCTTGCAATCTTCTTTTTCGCGTACTGCGGCGATAATATCCTCGGTGCAGTGTAATATCGCTGAAAGAGGGTTTCGTATCTCATGGCTAATCATGTCGATGAATCGCTCTTGGGGTTCTTTATGTTCTTGCGCGTCTTCCGCAAGCTTTCTCTGGGAGAATTCGGCCCTCTTCTCTGGTGTAATGTCCGCGAGCGTTCCAATAAATCCGCCAAGGTCGTCGAGGCCAAAAACATGCATATTTGCATGAACAGAATTCAAAGTTAGCACACACCATGTGTCATGACCCCGAGCCCGGTATTCAATGCGCAGCGCTGCCTTGGATGGCCAATTCTCCTTGAAATAAGCATTCACCCGGTTGAAGTCGTCTGGGTGGATTGACTGTAACCAGCTATCTGGAAGGTTCGCATCCGAATACGGAATCAGCGTCCGGAAACTGCAGTTCGCGGAGACCAGCTCGCATTTATGATTGAGGATTGCTAGACCATGTGGAATGATGTCGGCTAACTGCTGTGCAGACGCGGTCGGGTGAAAATCGAGGCTCATCTCGCCCTGTGCAAGACAGCATTTTAGCCTTTTATCACTAAAGAAGTGGGGATTCGTTGGCAGCATACGATGTGGTGGTCTGCATAGTTCTAAGAACCGACTAGCTGTAAAAAATATCTTCAGAGATTCGAGCTGAGGATGAACGCGCAGTACAAGGCGATGCGATTTCCACTGTCCAGAGGAAAAGATTCTCGATTATCTAATGCGAGAAGACATGAGTAACGTCAGTGGGTCCCGTGAAGTGAAGCGGCGAATCAGTTTCTCCAATGAGACAACCCGATTTTCACTGTGGAGCGGACCTTGATCCTTTTCGATCTTCCGTCCTGCCTAAATAATGCGGTGAATGAAGAGTCTACGACAGCTAGGCTTGCAGGCAAGCCTCGGTAAATCCACTCAAAAACCTTCGTGGGAAGATAAAGTGGACGCCTGCGCTGTCACGTTTGTTTCCTCCGAGTCTCCAAGGCTTCGATTCCTAGGAGGCTACAGAACTTGGCAAAAGCCTTAGGTCCCATCGGCTTAGTGAGACCAACAGCGGCCTGTTCCTCAGTAGGAAGGTATTCTAGTCCAATCTCGCCTGCATTCAGCACTGCTCGCTGGTAATGGAATTTTACGTGGAAATGTTTGGTCCGTTTGTGGAACTCAGGATTGCGCGAAAGGGCAATGGCGGACTGGTTATCAGCCATGATTTTGGCAACCGGGGACCGATACAGTTGTGTTTCGGCCAGGAAGGTCCGGAGCCACTGTAGATGCAGAATGGCATTATATTGTTCAATGTACTCAGCATGAGTGTAGAGGTGGCTACTTCCCCCTGTCTCTTGGACGACCAGGAACCGGCGCACCCGAAAGTTGGAATACGTAGCCGGACGTCGAGTAAGCTCCGTCAGTGAGGACGGACCCACCAAAGCCGGCATCCGTGTACCCAATTAAGTGGCCACTGTGGTAAGTGATGCGGTGGTATTTTGTGGCTTTGACATAGCGAAGCAATCGCTGTAGAGCGACCAGGTGGTGCGATTGAGGCCGAGACGTGAAGCGACTCAACGTACCCAGTGCAGTCACGATATCCGGTCGCGTTCCGACCACCAGATACATCGATGAACCGATGGCCGATGCGAATCGTGCTTTTGTTTCCTCGTCTGGAGGCTCTTCCTCTGGGCGGCGACATAAGGCTTGCCTGAGATTCATCGGCGGGGTCTTCGTCTGACAGGTTCTAATGCCAAAGTCAGAGAGAACCCTTTGGATAAACTGGTGTTGGTAAATGGACACGGCTCCCTCGGCTTGGCAGTTAAACTAGATGCCCAGGAATGAGCGTGGGGTACCGAGATCATCAAGTCGGAATTCTTTTCCAATGCTCGTTGCACTTGGTCTAGGACGTGGTGGACGCGTTGGTATCAAATCCGCGGGGGCCTGCTTGAGTCCATACAAGGAACGACGAAGCGGGCAAACATATTTTGGCTCTTCGAAGCTTTCGGTCGCCTCCATGTAGATGGAAGAGTCTACGCCACCATGTAAAAATACAGCGACAGCATCAAATTGGCGAAGCTTTCATTCGCGCAACATGGCGCTAGCGATGATGCAGCGAACCAATTCCATCTATGACACGACCGCGATTGTTTCATGGTAGTCGATGCCATGCTTCTGCCGGTAGCCTTTGGCGACTAGTCAGTCACTCTTTACGCGTTCCGTTGTCTTTGGTCTTGGAGATCCATTTGCAGCCAATCACATGGTCTCCAGATGGTATGTCTGTTCGCGGAACCTCTTTCCCGAGTCTCGTGTTCCAAAAGAGACGCGTAGTCTTTCTGGATGGCTGCCCGCCACCCCAATTGATTCGGGCCCGAGGCGGCCTCGTGGAAAGTCGAAGTGTCGATTTTGCTTGCAAATGCGGCATTCAATGCGCACTTGTCAAGTGATTCCAGAAACCGCCGTGAAGGTCGGCAGTGATTTTGGTGAAGCGGTTGATAGTTGAATAAAGAGACGGGGTTTGGTCTATATGCGTATGCGGAAATTAGTACGTGCACGGATTCGGATTCGGATTCCCGTTATGCATCTTGCCCCCACTCATGATATGCATGACGCCTCTCATCCTCATTTCGTATTGGATATCACTCCTCGTAATGTGTTACTGTTCATGGTGGTATGGGTGCGGGATAGATGGTGTGCTGTAAGTATGGCAGTGATATTCCTCCGTCAAGCATATAACCATCACTATGTCCTCCGTGTAGCAGGTACATCCGTGACATCGCATCCTGCGTGTGACCCGTGCTCTGGGAGACCCTGCATCGGCAACGGGACTGTTCCGGACATGTCCCGTAGGCTAAGTAATATAGATACCTACATATATGCTTTGGTCTATTATATATAGTTCCTCCCCCCCCTGGAGCGGAGGCCATGCCTCCTGTATAACAACCGAATATTGGCGTGTCTTCTAGAATATCTGACCAAATCCAATACCGGCATCAGAAAGGAAAAAGGAAAAGCTAAACATACTTTTAAAAGCAAACGGTTCAACTGTAGTCGGCCCATCTAGCTCCGTAACTTGGGGGGACATAACCCGTCATGACAAGAGCCGAAAAAGAAGCCGACCGTGACAAAGCAGACATAGACCCAGTCCCATTTTCACTCCCCGTACTATCTGGACTCGTAACAGTCGCAGAGTTCGTCATGGTCCTGATCGACGAAGATGGGGACAACCCGCGCCAGCTACCTTCGCCAGTATCCAGGGTACCTCTAGCCGAAACAGCGCCTGCGATGGCTTTGACTGTCGTATTTGTAGCCCGTATGCGTAGGTGCATGTTGTGTCCAACTCGGTGCTAAGTCTATCAGACAAATGAGGGTTCAGGGGTAAAACTAATTTCGGAAATCACTGTCATTCATCGAAGTCGGCTTGGCCAATACATACACACTTGATAACTTTTTTCTCGATCCGCCGCTAAGCTCTTCGCGCACACATGAAGATAATGTCTGTTTCTGCTCTGCGTAACCTAGGTAGCAGACTTGGAAGAACGATTCTCCGTAAGGACGCGAGTCACTACAGTCTGTATCTCAGTTTTCGATAATCCCGACCGCACAACACCGATGATGTGGTGGAGATTAGCATCATTAGAAGTTCGTATTCCCTCGAAAAAATTTTCCAAAAATTGCTGATGGTACCGAAGCTGTTCTTCCATCATACTAGAGTAGAGTTTGCGTCGTTTATCGGAGCTCTCATCGACAACGCAGACATAATCACGTTTTGTGCATTCTGAGCACGGACTTCCACCACTGCACTATTGAGAACCCAGAAGTAAGCACAGGATCTATAATATTCTAATATTCCCTACCTTTGTCCGCCGACGCTGACATTCTTTGCAGGCAGTTGACAGCCTTCGTGGCTTGGCATCTTTTTTTGACGCTTCTTTTTGAAATTGGTCAACTTTGGTAGTGGTCATCATTCGAGGCTGAATGGGTCTGAAGGGGGAAGGAGACATAGTCATATGCGGTGTTAAGACGAATAGTGGAGGAGACAGTTACCGGGAGGGTAGAAGGTGGGGTGACTGAGATAACGAGTGAAGTCAACGGACGGGCATGGAGGCATTATAGACCGTTGCAAAACTTGGGGATAAATATCACAAAGCACATTACTTCACTATGACTTACAGAGAGTTTATTAGTATTTGTACCTCAGTACAGTAGACCCACTTCTTTTCTGCCGGTATAACCCCTGAATTCCGAACTATATTTTGAAGCTAATGACGGAAATCTGGCGGTACAACAATGGATGGATGGGTAACCTCAGTGGTATTGCCTCTCTCCCCTCAACAAAACATGATAACGACAGCGAATTTGAACAATCTGTGCGGACCTCGATGACTAACTGTAATATGCACTTTTGTATGGATGATATGGTCGGTACCATTGGTCACATGATTTCTGGGTATCTTATGACGGAAATTCTCTAACTAAATAAAATCAACAATGGTCCGGTTTTGACAATCTGTTCGGACATAATTAATAAGCAAAGTACATAGTAAAAAAGGTCACATGTTTACACGGTAAAAAGACAGTATCATCCGGTTTCTTGACAGTTACATTATTATCATGTGAGATGGCAAGAAAACCTCCGCGCTAGGTCCGTGCGACGTTGACCAACACTCACCTCTTCCGGCTTAACTCATGCGGTGTGTAGTATCTTCAACCTTAGACTTAATCTCTCTGTATTATTACATATATCTTTTCCGCCCTTTGATAGACATTGGAGAGGCGTACTTCCTTAATAGAGCAAAGCACCAATACCTTGACCATGCCAAACCCCGAACTATCATTGTTGTTGTTCAGAGGTATGAATTGACTTGTTATTTGAGAGGGATACATGAGCCTATATATACAACAATTAGCCAAGTTGATTGAAAATCAACTTGGTCGTCTGTATAGACACTTCGGAGCTAATTCCGACGGTGCGGCTTGGTTCCTGATCTGCACCAGCCTCATATCACAACAATCATACCTTTGTTTGATCTGCAGTCAAGTATCACCTGGACTCGCATTTTGCTCCGAAGGATGTCGCTCTTTGACGATTAATAGGACGCGAAGAGCTTCAGAGCCCAGCCCTCCAACAATTGCCTTAATCAAGTCATTGTCTGACATGTGTCAATTACACCCTTTACCAGAAGCAATTGATTTCGACCGCTGGATAGCGGAAACCGGAGATCAAAAGCCTAAGCGGTACAACCCATACAACATAAATTTTGGTCGTCCAGACCAGATGTCAGAGCAAGCTATTCATGAGCTTAAAGAATACGAACATTCTTTCGATCAGACTCGTTGGCTGAAGATACAAGCCAGTGAGTTGTTCCGTTTAGGTTATTCGCATTTGAATGAGAATTACTGACACTTTTGATTGCGCAAGCCAAATTCAACCTACCACGGTAATTATAGCCTCGTGTTAGATGACACCGGTCGTGGCGCTGCACCTGCGGGGCACGCAGCCGTTGGGAGGGAGGCCATTTTAGTTGTCTGGGTTCCGCTTTTGGGAGCGAATATGTTCGCCTCCAATATCCTGTTGTGCCAGGTTTCTCTTGGCGGCTTGCCACCGATTTCAGTCGCATAGCGCGGATCTTCAATATTCGCTATCTCCCGTGTCACTATGCTCAGTGAGCCTCAATTGGCAGAGATTTTGCTATACACATATTGATAGTTACAGTGATTGATTGGTTGGTGTCATTTACCCTAACCCCTCGCATCAAAAGTTACCGCTTCGCACGAATGTTTGAATTGTTTGAAGTTCGTGAACTTCGGCGAATCGAGTCGAATTCGAACCTCGGTTTCAGGGCTTCGAATCTATGGCCGATTCGATCCGTTAATATTCGCGAATTTCGAACACGTTCGCGAACCAATATCTAGCCTTTTTAGGACAATTGGTCTGTGGAACGAGCTTTCCAGATGCTCGGTCCCTACAAGAATACGGTCTAGAATATCAAACGCATATACGCCCAAAGAAACCATTACTATATAACTATCCAAACTTCCAACATACTGCGTCTTCAAGCCTTCTTAGGGCCCGCCAGGTCCTCCTTTGCTTGCTTGGCAATTTCCTCATCCTTCTCACCAGGATTACTTTGGGTTGCGAAGACAAGCTTGTCCAAGATTGTAGCGGCAAACCGGAAATTCTTGTCCGTGTGATACTTGCGGGCTTTGTCAAGCACACTCTGGCTTCCCCCCATGCATTTGACAAATTCAGTGGCTTCATTGACCGGCGCGAGTGGCCATAGATAGGCTGTATTTCCATCAAACCAACCCATGTATTTGTCATAGACTGCTTTGACATTGTGGTTTACTGATCCGTGTTGTGATATGAGGCTGGTGCAGATCAGGAACCAAGCCGCACCGTCGGAATTAGCTCCGAAGTGTCTATACAGACGGCCAAGTTGATTTCCAATCAACTTGGCTAATTGTTGTATATATAGGCTCATGTATCCCTCTCAAATAACAAGTCAATTCATACCTCTGAACAAAAACAGGTTATGAGCCCGGGAGCACAATCTCGGGTGCCGTCTCTACTCATCTGAGAATCATCTCATCAATCTTGATTATATATCTACCCCGCTTTCACTATCCTCACTATGTCTGCTCTGGTCCATGACTCGCCCGACCGAGCGGTCACGGCCATCGAGCCTTTGACAGGAAGCGACAACTTCGCGACCTGGGGACGTCTCATGACCTCCTACCTCAAAGCAAGACAGGTCTGGGATGTCGTGTCGGGCGACCTTCAGCGTCCCGACTGTCTATTCAAGTACGCCAAACCTATTACGGCGGACATCCACCCCTTGGTGGAGCCCCACCTTAACGGGGCGGTGAGGCAGCGTGCCATTGAAGCGCGCCTCGAAGTGGAGATCTAGGCGTTCGAGCGCCACCGTGAATGGTCGCGCCGCGAAGCCGAGGCTTACCACACCATCTTCCGGTACCCGTCCCCCATATTAGCATTCATGTCGCGGGACTGGAGACGTCCCGTGACCTCTGGAATGAACTTGAAGAACGGTACCGGCGTATGGAGCTCGCCACGTTTTGCGAACTGTTTGCCCAGCTTCGTGAAACGACCGGCGGGCGTTGCGGCAGCGCGCGAGAATTTGTTGATCGCGTACGGCTGCTCGTACATCGACTGAATGCCATCGCCCCAGGGTCCATTGGCGACAAGGCACACATTGCGATCTTGCTCACGCAGATCGGACCGGAATACATCCTGGCTGTGGATGCGATCCAGAATGACAAGGATCCGGTCAACCCAACCACGATCGGAAATCGGCTGTCCAACGCCGAGCAGACGGCCCGAAGAAAGGAGTCTCCCACGCTCCCGCAGGAAGCTTCAAGACCGTCAATCAATGCAGTACAGAGAAACGCCAAGAAGTGTACCTACTGCAAGAAGCGCGGCCATGTGGTCGCGGAGTGCTGGAAGAAACAGCGCGAAATACACCCGCCCAGGGACCATGCCCTGAAGGCAGAACGGAGTGTTTCCGGCTCACCAAGAAACAATTTGCAAAATATACCATTAAGCCAGAGAGAAGATCGGCAGGGCCCGCCGACTTCCAAGAGACCGAGGATCAATATCGTGAGGGCGAGGGTGACGACCCTTTATACCCACGCACCGCAACCCCGGTGGATCCTGGACTCGGCCGCCACCGGCCACATCTGCTGGGACCGGAGCTGCTAGACACGGCGGGCGATCCAGTGGAAGCCGAAGGGATTGGTACGGTGAAGCTCACGCTCCGGGGGAAGTTCAACCAACCCCTGGTGTTAAGGAATGTATACTTCGCGCCACGCGTCGGGATGAACCTGATCAGCGTGCCGAAGTTGTTGCGAGACCGCTACTCGGTGGTGGCGCATCCGCAGAACGTCTTCGTGCAACGCCGAGGACGGACGGTGGGGACCGCCTACCACGCGGAGGAGGATCTGTTGGTCCTGCGGTGCCATGTGAGCAAAAGATCCCGAGAGCGAGTCCAACTGGCGAGGGCGCCGGCGACCCATGGCCATGCAGATTCCCTGGAACCGCAGGCGGTGGCCATATATGTCGACGACCCTCAGGAGTCAAGTGACGCAGAATGCGCAGCGTCAACCTCTGAACTCGGTGGTGAAGCTGTGATACTCGAAGAAGATGTGTGCAAAGGAGCGGACAAGGCCTCTGAAGCGTTGTGGCACGCTCGGATGGGACATCTGAACCGGGGAGACTTGAGGGTGGTCCTCCGGCAGACCGGCACTCCGTACCGACCGCTGACGCAGGYGCAGCTGCTGGCAACGCCGCAGTGCCCGGCGTGCATGTCGGGTAAGCAGCATCAGAAGAGGAACTCCCGTGCAAGACGGCCACGTCTGCATTCAACGAGAATCTTTGAAATGATCCATTCGGACATTATGGAGATGCCGATTGCCAAAGATGGCTCCAGGTACGTGATCACCTTTACTGACGACTATTCTCGTGGCTCGTGGGCATATCCCATGAGATGGAAGCATGAAGCGCTCCAGAAGTTCCGGCAATTTGAGGCCTGGGTGTACCGACAGTTCGGCGCCCAGATCAAGAGGTTCCTCACCGACAACGGGAGAGAATACTTGCCGATCGGAACACACCTCGAGACCCAGGAGTCGAGTTTGACACCTCGCCGCCATACTGCAAAGGGCAGAATGGTTTGGCCGAACGCACGAACCGCACTATCCGGGAGCGGATCAACACGCTCCTGTCCGATGCGAAACTTCCTCCTTCCTGGTGGACCGAGCTTTTAGAAACGGTAGTCTATCTGAAGCTGCGCGCTCCAGCATCGATTTTACAGAAAAAGACACCGTTTGAAATACTATACGGGAAGCCGCCCTCGCTGTTGCATCTGCCACGGATTGGCTCCCGCGCATGGGTGTTGATCCCGAAAGAGCATAGAGCAAAACTCGGACCCAGATCATCCTAGTGCCGATTGCTAGGTTACTGTGAACCGAACCAGTACAAACTGTATGAAATCCATTCCGGAAAGACAGTCTTTTCCCGTGATGTCGAGTTCGATGAGCGGACCCCGGTGGCGCCACTCATCGAGGGGGAAACAGGCAACGACCTCCCGGATAATGCTCCTCCATCACCTGTCTTTTCACCAGTGGTGCCACCTCCATCTAGCGCACTGCCTACGCCACCAGCATCGCCATTACCTCCGTCGAATGAGCGAGAGGAAACGCCATCTGATCGTGAGGAGATACCTCCAGTGGTCAGCCCAAGCCAACAAGAAACCGGCTTGACATCGGATCTTGGGTATTCGATCTACGATCGCAGACGAAGACCGTCACGGCGTCTTCTGGAATCACTAGGTAAGGTCTACTCGGCAGGCACATTGAATACCGGACTGGCCAGACAAGTCGACCCGGCGGTCTTTCACGAAACTGTGTCAGGCCCAGACCAGCTGGAATGGTGGGCCGCCACCCAGAAAGAATACGCGTCTCTTCTCGAGCACGGAACATGGGAAAAGGTTCTGCGGGAGGACGTCCCAGCCGGAGATCATGTGATTGGCTGCAAATGGGTCTTCAAGTCCAAAGCCAACGGAACGCGCAAAGCACGGCTGGTCATCAAAGGCTACCGGCAGAAACATGGTATCGACTATCACGAAACATTTGCTGCGGTTTCACGAATGGACTCGGTCCGCTGCATCATCGCCAGCGCCGTGTTGCGCGGATGGAAGCTTCATCAATTCGATGCTGTCACGGCATTCTTACACGGTGACGTAGACTCTTTCATTTACATGGAGTTGTCCGAAGGCTTCGAAGAGCCAGGATACGTGTGCCGGCTGCGCCGCTCGCTATACGGGCTGAAGCAGGCTCCGCGGATTTGGTACCAATGCGTCCACCGCGTCCTTTGAGTCGCTTCACGTCTCAGCTGCAATCGCACCACCAAGTTGCCCTACAGCGATTGCTTCGCTACATCAAAGCCACGCAGTCTCATCGTATCACCTACTGCGGTGCAATTGATTGGATACACGGATGCCGACTTTGGTGGGTCCATCGTCACTGACGGAGCTTACTCGACGTCCGGCTACGTGTTCCAACTTGCGGGTGCGCCGGTTTCCTGCTCGTCCAAGAGACAGGGGGAAGTGGCCATGTCTACGACTCATGCCGAGTACATTGGACAGTACAATGCCATTCTGCATATGTAGTGGCTTCGCACCTTTCTGGCCGAAACGCAACAGTATCGGTCCCAGGTCACCAACATCATGGCCGACAACCAGTCCGCCATTGCGCTATCCCGCAATCCCGAATTCCGCAAACTAACGAAGCATTTCAATGTGAAATTTCACTATCAGCGAGCCGTGCTGAATGTAGGCGAGATTGGGTTTCGATATATTCCAACTGAGAAACAGGCCGCAGACGGTCTCACCAAGCCATTGGGACCTACGGCCTTTGCCAAATTCTGTAGTCTTTTAGGTTTCGACGCCTCAGAGACTCCAAGGCAACGTGCAAGACAATGACAGGGCGGGCGCTCTTTCCACTTTATTTTCCCACGAAGGTTTTTTGAGTGGTTTTACTAGGTCTGTTGAAATTAATATTTTTCCTTTACCGCGACCAATGCAGCGACAGCCTCGATACCTTTTTGGATGTCCGTCAACAAACACGAATTGGGGTCCTGTTGAGAAAAGTGGTGCTGGGTCGGTTAATCAACGTTAGCTGGTATTTAAGCCCTCCACGGGCTCTACATTGAGTCACTGGGAACTATTGATCTGCAATAACACACCAAGGTATTATGCCTTGGATATTGTAATTAATCATCTTGAATATTATGCTGCATGTATGATCTCTCGTAGTCCCTCGCAGTTATGAAAACTAACCAGTCCCCCCAACAACAACACACAAAATATCCAGTTTGGGTATGATGGTCATCTGTCTGTGACTTTTTTTTTAACTTCTTTTTACTTTTTTTGACTAGCAATGAGCTGTTGTAGTGGGGTCTGTACGATGAGGTCCGTACGAAAAGTTGGTGGCCGCAAGGTGCCACTTGAAATGGAGGATATCAATGTTGAGCAGATTTATCAGACGATTACACAGCCTTTTAAGTACGTGGGAGTCTCACAAAATGACCATAAGGACCAATAACTATTAAACATGGGTCCTAGACGGTATCAAAACAAATATGAAAAGGAAAAAAAAAGGGGGAAGATCAACGACAAACGAAACTAAAATTGAGGGCGACTTAATTGGCCCAACCCACTTCTTATAGCTGAATGAACACATGTCTCGCCAAGGGTTGTTGGTTCACGAACTGAGCTTTTTCATATATTTCTTTTCTTGCGAGGAGATCTATCAACCCATGTGACTGCGTCTGCTCCTCTGCGAGATCCAAACTGACCCGGATTTTGGCCACGGACGATGATTGGCGTCGAGAAAGTCTCTGCAATTGGAACTGTTATCCCAGTTGATAAAGTCGCAATTATCTGAAGTCGGATGACGAAATTCTGGCCTGGCTTGCCAAACCCTAAATTCTTCTTCGTTGCATTGCGGAATCGCAGACGCTCCCAGTCAAAACAGAACATGCTATTGACATTGCTTGTCGGCAGGGAATCGATAAAGTTCAGCGAGATTGGCAGTGGTTTTTCCCCGGCACTTTGATTTCCTCCTTTACTGGTATTTTCTGATGACCCTCCTTGACACGGCGCCACACTCATTTGAGCCCACTCCCCTTCCAGGGATTCCATGGTAGCTATGGTAATTTCTTTCGCAATAATAGGAATTCGGTTTCCATGAAGCGTCAAAACGTAGCGTAAGTCTTGCGGAATAGTGACGATGCCTGCAACCCCAAACATGTTACGCCGGTAGAAGATGAGATGTTCACCCCCTTTGGGCGAGTTGATATCATACCCCGACATATAGTCAGCTTCAGGCCGATCGAATTTTCCAGATAGACAAGCAGATATCTCAACCCAGGATTGCCGCATTGAAGAATCAAGCAAACTAATCAAATGGACCGAGGGCGTAAATCCCAACAGCCCATTGATGTGGATTGCATGTTTCGGAGACGCCTTATATTGGACTTCGCAAATATTTTTGTCGCCGTTCATATCTTCGGTTGGTGGAACGAATCTATCCGGATATGATGGGAAAGGTTTGGGCCGAAAGGCAACTTCAGATCTGTATCAAGCGACAGGGTGAACCGCTTTGTCAGCACGGCCCAAGGGCACTTACAAGGTCTTCTTCGCTCGATATATTGGATTTTGCACAATAAGCCACTTACACAAAGAAAGCTTCCGGGTCGAAACTGGAGGTATCTTTCAACATTTCGAGTTTGCAGATGGGAAATCGATGTTGAATGTCTAGGGATATTTAGTGTAACAGAGCTGCAGAAACGGAGAAATTTAAAAGCTTTCGAAATAGACTGCGTTGTGCTGAGATTTGGCCGCGAACGACAGGGTGAAAAACGAAACCAGGAATGAATACAGGCAAACTTTAAATTGACGTTTGCAGAACTTTTGCCGAGTCCAGGTCATTGATTAACCGCGCGTCGACGCAGACTGCGGCATGCGGCCGACCAGGGGGAATGTGTGGTGGGGAAGGTGGAGGAGCGGTGGTGCATGCGCCATTTTGACCATGTGGCATGCTGTTGGACTCACCTAACAATTCCCCGTCAGCAAGCGTACTAAGAAAAATTAGGCCACGATGACGGCTTAAAGGTATATCAGCTTTGTTCTATACGGAGTAACGATGCGGAATATACTGCGATTTGCTATGGCCCTCCCTATTAGAGACTGTTGTAGTTTCGAGATATGAATTGTGTATTATTCTAGGTTGAAAGATGAGGCTATATATACAACACGGAGCCAAGTCGATTGGAAATCAACTTGGTCGTCTGTATAGACACTTCGGAGCTAATTCCGACGGAGCGGCTTGGTTCCTGATCTGCACCAGCCTCATATCACAACAATAATCCTGTCTCAGCTCAACCTTGGACTCTGCTACTAGTTGATCACTGTACGATAAATATTTTTCGTCTCTGATCTTGTCAGAATGTAATTTATGTAACATGGATAGGCTTGATACACATGGCAGTTGACATACCTGAACTGCATTTGCCTGGAAAACCTGACCTCTTGAGGACCATTTGTTTCCGTTAGTGATGACTGAGCCCGCCTTGTTTTCTGTAATTATTCTTCTTGCGGCGTCGCACTATGTCCGCTTGCAAGTTAATCCTGGGGGGATGAGGATGAATCTCAGTCTCCACTACGAAGCTGTATCATTTATAAATTGCGGAGTTGATGCTCCGACGGTGAGAATACACATGATGTTTTAATAGGGGCCGTAGCAAAAATGCAAGTTACGAAGCCATGTTCGGTAGTCTTGGGAATTAGATATCAATACGATGTATTGGCAATGCTTGATATCCTAGTAGGTGTCACGGTAGTATGCGTATAGACCGCTTTGGCTACTGATTCAGGATGAATTTTGAAATCTTTGAAGTACAATACTGTGTAGTTTTTGATTTCAACGATTCCATCACCCTACTCGTGGAACTCGTTGACATTGTATGGGTTCTTAGTTTACACAACTGCTTTCCATATTCCCTACGCATACGGAAAACTCTGCGGGCAGAGTTTTCCAGCATACATGCTGACAGATGTCATCTACCTGAGAACAGAGCCGTCAGAATCATTTCTCAGACCATCAGCGCAGACACCCAAACCCATCAACCCCACCACCATTTAACCTCTCATTTTAAGAACAGGGTGCCTCTGCAAGATAAGCTCCGTGATCTCAGCTGGCTTCTGGCCCACGCGTAGCTCGCGGATAATGTTTTGTCGAACATCCAAACAGAGCAGGCGTAATAACCCAGACTGAAAAGCCTCTTTATCAGCAATGGCAATATATGCCGCTATGTTGATATCAGGTAGACGATTCTCTGACTCATTATTTTTAACTTGCTTCTCTATACACTCATCGGCGCCCCTTTGCCCCTTCATAGGTGGACCCTTCGCTCGGAAACAGGGATTTTCTCTTGAATGAGCAAATTGTTGAGTATGATCAACGAAACCGGCTACCTCAGGCATGATTTCGTATATCCGCTGCCAGTTCGGGCCGAAATTGAACATGTGCGGATCGTTGAAACATGCCCACCTGGAGTTGTCCTCGAACAGGTCGGTTTTATAGATCCATTCGTTCATTCTGCCATCATCTTCTGGGTCATAATGGGTCCGAAGAAAAACAAGGACGCGATCCTTGGACAAATAGTATGCCTTCCGACGTATGACGTCATCGGGCCGCCAGGGGTGAAGAATAAGACCAATCTCCTCGCGCGTGGGCATTCGTGGAGGGAGCTCATCAGGAAAAAGAAACTCTTCAGAGGTCCTATCACGTTCAAGGAACCTGTGGATAAGTCGCTGCCGCTGCTGGCTAGGTGTGTCGGTTGAAAAGTGATCCCAGTTTTTCTACTGAGGGTGTTAAACAAACGGTCAGTCTGATGGGGAAATTGTGTTATCTTACAATCAAATATTGTTCGATAGGTAGCGATCCCCATGGAGGACTCATTTCCCATATAGGAAATCCCTCACCAGCCATATTTTCAATTTTATTAGTTGTGTCATTTCAAAAATTCTCGTTGAATGCAGATGTGGCCGTCTTGCACGGGAGTTCCTCTTCTGATGCTGCTTACCCGACATGCACGCCGGGCACTGCGGCGTTGCCAGCAGCTGCGCCTGCGTCAGCGGTCGGTACGGAGTGCCGGTCTGCCGGAGGACCACCCTCAAGTCTCCCCGGTTCAGATGTCCCATCCGAGCGTGCCACAACGCTTCAGAGGCCTTGTCCGCTCCTTTGCACACATCTTCTTCGAGTATCACAGCTTCACCACCGAGTTCAGAGGTTGACGCTGCGCATTCTGCGTCACTTGACTCCTGAGGGTCGTCGACATATATGGCCACCGCCTGCGGTTCCAGGGAATCTGCATGGCCATGGGTCGCCGGCGCCCTCGCCAGT
>PKQL01000608.1:0-16855 GCA_002916455.1 Penicillium sp. CF05 | reverse complement strand
TATTATTTCTCAGGAGAAGTGAAGGAAATAGGGGATGAGTACTGTCATGACCAAACATGTAAAGATTCAGATGTAAGATATTGTTTTGTCAGCTTCATAAGTATTACCTGATGGTCCAGAATAGGATATTAGCGAATTTTATGCTAGTGCGGATGGTTTGCTGATATCCAAACTATCGTCAAGATATCCGCGGATATCTGCAACGACGATGATGATAATGATCCATTATCCGCAATCCGCAATTTGCGGATAACGATAACGGGTCATTATCGTTATCGTACGATATGCCGCAGCCTACCCCGGAGCTGTGGCAGCGAGCTTCAGCACTTTCCTTGCTGTGCGCATCAAAAATACACACAGTCATGCGGTCCACTTTGAATGGGATACTCACCGTATCCCAGATCATTGCCACCTGCTTCATGGCTTGGAAGGCCCTTTCGCTTTGGACTGGTACACCTTACCCGGTGATGATAGTCACTACGGAGTCTATGGTTCCCGCATTCTTTCCGGGAGACATCCTATTCATCTCCAACCACCATCGAAACGTCGAAGTAGGCGACCTGCCTGTTTCCTGGCTACCTCATAGCGCATTCCCAATGATTCATAGGGTGCTTCGAGTATTGTACGAGGAGAAAAGCAATCCAGATTCGACGTAAGCACTGTGCGAGTCCTTGTCTTCACGTAGTGCGCTAACTATGAAGATACTATAGTCAGCTCATTTTGACGAAGGGGGACAATAACCTCATTGATGACACGTTAATGTACCCCGAGGGCCAGGATTACTTGCCCCGCAGCCAGATTCTCGGGTTTGTCAGGGGTTATATACCCTTTATTGGATGGTTTGTGATTGGTCTACAAGATTTCAGATGGCTTCGGGAACTCGTTGCGATGTTATGTCGAGGTATTGGCTTGACTCATTGACTTAAGCAAAGTGCGCGACTGAATATATATAAAATTGCAACCCATTCCTCGACTTATCGAACTGGATCCAATAAAGCATGGTAGACCTTAGGGTAGATCCACATTGGAGATATGCAGAAAAAGAACACAAAAACCCATGCCACGCCGGCAACCGTTCGCAGTGCCCCCGGCAGCCGCAAAAGGGTCCTCCTCGAGACTTTCATCTTCGATATCGCAGTCTCCGCCGTGGCAGCAAGGAAACAGATCTGGAAGAATAGGACGTCTCGGGATAGTGCAGCATCTCCCAATGCCCATCCAACCAATGCGTGTGAGAGACCAGATATTGTGAAAATAAGCAACGCAGTAATAGTTTTTTCCAAGCTTGAACCAGGCTGTACTCCTATCAATTGTCGAGAAACAACCCGTGAATAATAGACATATGTAGGGATCGTCAATTGATGCCAGAATTGAGCCCAGAAGCCTCGCACACTGTAGGCTTCCATGGGGTTGCCGAAGAGGGCTGGCCAATCTCCAGGATGATCGAATCGAAGGATGGCCACAAACACAATGGCCAAAAGAGAATGATAAAATTCAAGAAAGAAGTAGGCCCGCCAAATCCATTGGACTGACATAATGGCGCGAACTTGAAATTGATGGGCTGATAGCGGGTATCCCACTTCCATTTCGGGCGAGAAGTCGGCTACAACTACTTGCCCAAGCGCACGGATGAAGACTTTCTGAAAGATGAAGTGCTCAAACGCCCACAAAGCCGCTGCCTTCATTGACTGATTGAAGGAGAAACGTGCTCGAGACATGGAATCGCTTGGCCCCTCTTTTTCGTGAGAGGAGAGCCGTAATGGTAGCTTTCGAGGATTGTTCCATATCCTGTAACAGTCGACAAAGCTCCAGTGGTATGTGCTAATCTCTGGATTGACAGCGTGCTGATCAAAAGCGAGCAGCTTTGTCGAATAGAGTAGATAGAAGACAAGCACGCTTGCAAAGGTGCTATCAGCCCCAATCATCCACGACAGCCTATGGGATGAGGCCAATGACAACAGAGAAAATAGCCAGACTGGTCCCAGCAACAGAAGACGGGTCTGCCGGCATTTTTTGAGACCAGTAATGTTGAGTACGCTCGCTATGAAGTAATAAAACAAGGGCGAAATTGACAAGAGATCCATGGCCTGCAAAATTCTTGGAGTTTGACTGTAAAGAACAAATGTGGAAATGGCAGGTATCAAGATCGAAATGATTATCGGTAGATACAACGTTTCTTACAGAGTACTCTCTTGGCACTTGGGAAACTCCCAAAACCCTCCCCGAGACGCTGTGGATTCTTCATTCTCCACTATTGTTGAAGGAACCCACATCGGTCACCCTGAACTAGGAAAAATTATCCCCCGTCTTATTCAAGGACAATATCAAACATCGTATGCCATAATCCGGCTCTCGGAGTATACTACCGCGCGTTCTTTATTACCGTCTTGAATATTAGAATAGCAATGATGAAGATATCATTCTATCAATCTATAAATCTTTGAATGGTCCCTATCTTCCTCATCAAGCTTATGAGACAATAAATTGTCTAAGCCCCCAGGGTCTGCGCTACTGTTGGGGGCCAAACCCACAATCATCTTGATAAAACCGGTCTTTACAAATGCATCACAGTATTTCTATGGATCAATTGTTGGTCTTGCAGTTTCCAGAATCCTTTTTCCTGCATAGAGCCCCTTCTTACCCGCTTTTGTTCGTGAGGGTGTGGGTCGGTAATCAATATGTGTTTCGGCCCCTTCACGATGATTATATGCCCGTTAGAGTATCTTGAAGAGGAGGTGTGTTGAATCATGCTGTCAGTCCGCCTTGAGGGGTCGAATTTGGTTACATCGGGCAGACTGCACACCTACGCTAACAACGTGCGAGAGAGAAACCGCCCCATTGTGCCGTCTAGATCTTCTAGTAATTGCCCAATGTATATCCCTCATGCCATTGTTGGCTTCGAGTAAGCACTACTTCGAACTACGGCGATGATCTTTTCAGGTCATGCGCCAGCTGCCGTTTATCCATGAGTACTAACTTTGACTTTGACGCTATCTACTTTGCAGTCTAGTCAGGTTGTGACTATTCACTGATCATGGAAGGTGATCCGAATATCAATTTCTTTTTAGATGGCTTCGAATAGGTATAAAACACCTCATCTGCCTTCTTCTCTGCCTCATTATTCTTCTCCTCATCACAGCAAAGACCCTCAACGAATTCCCAAACGGAAATCTCAAAATCTTCCAACCAAGATGATCTCTCCCATCTCTCTCAAGGCTGTCGGTGGTGCCGCTGCCGTTTACTTGTTGGGCCAGCAAGTTCAGTGCCCCTTCGTTGCCATTCCTCTCATCGGTGACGCCATTGCCATGACTGTCGCCCAGGTGGGCTCTGCTGCTGCCAGCTTCGGTGGTGCCATTGCCGCTGGCCACTTCGCCGGCAAGAGAGATCTCGAGGGTCGTGACACCTTCGTCACTGCTCCGGCTGGTGTCCCTCAGTACAACTTCGATATGTGCGCTGAGAGTCTGTCCAACCCCGCCGTCACTGTTACCGTTACCGGTCCTGTTCAGAACAATGGTGAGCAGATTACAATAACGACTCAATTTTGAATCCTAAGCTAACCCCTCCTAGGTATCCAAATTGATGGTCTGCCTTCTAACTGCATGGTCCTCTCCAACGTTTTCGACGGCAATGCTGCCGGTGGCCCCGTTCCCACTCCTTGTGGCTCTGCTTGCCTTCTCTACAACAACCTGAACCAGGCTCAGTATGGTCAGATGCAGGCCATCTTCGGGCGTATGCAGAGCCTCTAGGGATCCGAGGCTCATTCTGCCGATAGCATTCTCGTCCAACCAGGAGGTTAGGGTATTTGTCTTGATATTGTGTTGTCGATAATTTTGCAGGAGGATGTTGAGGCCTTGGAAGTCTAGTAAATAATACTTTGGGTCGTACATAGGATACTTCACTAAATCATTCATCTACTTGACACACTCGCTCTCTGAGTTAATATATTCCTTTGTCTTTTGACAACTGACTTTTCCAAACTGGCCTAGATAGTGTTGGTATCCCTGATTCAATTCTAATAAAGTAACCTTCTGGTTGCTCTGTGATAGAAGAACACTGCACTTCAACGGCACTTGCGTTGATTCTGGTGAATAAAACCGAATGATCGGTGAGATCCATTATGAGGGGAAGTTCCTTGGACTAGAAACGACAAGCATTGAGCTCCCTCTTTAAATAGCTGGCCCAGTCTTCTGGCTGGAAAAGTGGTCTGCCGTCTGTCATTTTTTTAACGCCTTCATATATTGTCGTAGACAAATAATCCCACCATGTATACCCGTAATATTATTCACTTTTAGTTGTAATTCTAAAGAGGAAGATTTTGCAAAAAGAAGGGCTTACAGAAAGATATCTAAAAGGAATATTCAACAAGGACATCGGGGTGCTATCTTACATGTACGGTCTCTAACATAATCTTGAGCCAGATGCATCGGATGTCAAGGGGAAACACAGAGGCCGGATATGCAACTACTATTGTGCGATCAGAAAGAGACTGTGGGAATAATGCCCAGAATTGTTATATTCAGGCAGGTTGTCTTGGAATTGAACTGTGAATGCAAATGTGTATATATATATAGCCGAGTAACCAGGTATAGGATTCACCACAAAATGCTAACTAGGCCCCTGAATGAGTATACCTATATATCTTTTTTTTTGGACGTCTTCCCCTCTATCCTTCTGTATAACATGGATTGACGTTGTAGTATAGTGTAGTCACGGGACTGGTCTAACAGATAGCTGAGGCGATGGGAATGACAAGTCTGCAGCGGAAAATATTATCCTGTGCGCACAGTTACATATAAAGTTTGGGATTATTTCCCTCAAGTTTTCTTTCCCATATCAACAACAAACTTGCTCGTTTTCCCCTTTACATGCAGAGTATAGAGCCTGATTGCAGTAACGACAACCATAAGAGTCCAGCGCGCTCCCAATGCGCTCGACTGACCATCCACCACCTCAAGCGTGAACGCATGAGTCAGACTGGGCCAGGCCCATCCAAGAAAGGCAACAGTCTCACCGTCTCTACCTGCCGATGGAGGCGAAGACGCTTTTTGGACGCTGCTGCCGCCGCTCGGCTGGGATGATTGCTGGGTAGACGAGAGCCGAACCAACTTGAACCCATTTCTCTTGGCTTGGTCTTCACCCTTCTTGACTTTTCTCCATGCAAATTCCTGCCGTAGGTTCTTCTCGCCTACCTCGATGGAAAAGTGGAAGGCAATGCCGTTGTTTGGACCAGGTTCGGCGCGCAGGAGTTCTGTATCCATGCGGTCGGACTTTGGGTCCAGGTCAAGTGGCGGCAAGAAGACGATGCCGTCCGGATTGAATGCATGGAGGCCACGTGCCTCATCGCCGGCAGCAGCAAGAAGTGGATCCTTGCTGCTCATGCCATTGCGCAGGAGAATTCCCGTTCTCATCCCCAGTGGAGGTTTGCCGCTATAGCCAGTTTGCATCTCAATCAAACATAGACGGTTCTTGGCATCCTCACCCCCACAGAGATTCATTGATTTCAATTTCGTCCACTGGCCATGGAGGCTCACTGTTGACGGAAGTGAACCATAGCGAGATGATGTTGTGGGGCAGCTCTGCAATGCCTCTTCATAGTTGGGCGGGGCTTCACTTTCCTGGTATTCGGGCGCTTTTCGAGTGCTTCTTTCGTCTTGGGCAACCATGTTGATATGGATTTAGAAAAAGTGGGAAAGCATTGATCTTACGGGCTTTACATAGTGTAGTCCGTATAATATCCATAGTTACTCCGCCACTCCCCCGCTGCAGAATATTAATGTCTCAGTGGGTCTAGCGTCAAGTTGGATTATTGATTGGCCTTGATTGGTCTTGTCTCTCGTCGAACTGAGGAATATAAGGAGATTGCTGTTCCAGGGAGCTAAGTACACTACCTTTCTCTTGGCATAATAGTTCAATTTACCTGAAATTAACTCAAACCCTTTCAAAGACTTACCCACGGCATCCTGTCTACGACATAAGCCGGTTAGTAACAACTTTGATATAGCTTTTGGCCCTCTTTTGGCCCCCAAACGCACCCATCAATATTCTTCAAACATTAAAATTTCCGCAGTACTAACCAGTTTGGACTTACCGAGTTTCAATATGAAGACAATGATACTCAGCCGTTCATGCGGCCCCTGTCCTTGGCGATGTAAGACTAATTAATGGTCTGAGCTATCATTTGGCTTAGGGTGATATTAAGCACGATGTATTTGAGACAACATTCAGAAGTCTTTTTTGGGTGCCCTTTGTATATTCTGCCTTCCATTCTTAGTATTCTAGCTACTCTGCATAAAAAACACAGGTTAGTATGTTGAAGAGCGTCAAAAAGAACATGCGAATCACCGTATGTACATACACATGTTCCAACCTTGGAAGGTTTTAAGGTAGGTAAGGTCAGGATCAGGTAGGTTGTAAGCGTACTGGACGTTGGGCGCTCACCATGACTAATTAGGGCTTGGGACTGGCTCAGGGGTTTGATGCACGGAGTATCTTTAAGGTAGATGGGATACAGTTCTGAATCTGAATTTGAACCGGCTGCGAGTAGCGATTAATTGGTGACGGCGAGAGAGACCAATAGCAGCGGATATTCAATTACATGCAAGTTATGATTGTCACTCGCCAACAAGACATCAATATTAGATGACACAAATGCCTCATCCATGGATGTCTTTTATGTTAATGTCGAGGTCTGATATTACCTAGTTACCAAACTGTTGTCTCATGTTTGAGTTTGATAATATAAATCCAATGATAACGTAGTTAAAAACGATCATATTCTCGATCAGCTCCAGGTTTAGATAGGTGCACAAAAAAGACATTTCTTTCAAGTGGTGGATAAATAAGATAAATAACTTTGTCTTGCATCCATGTACCACCATTGGAGCCCGTACAGGTTCGCCCCGGACGGTTCTGTATAGGATCGGCGGTACTCAGAAAATCAACCGGTTTCACCCAATGTCTACCAAAGATGAGGGGTGCACCCTCATGCAGAAAGGTCTTCGACTCAAAAGTGGACGTGGATATATATATGTGCAACAAGAAAACTCAATCTAGCACCAACGAACTCTTCGAATTAGGATATAGCACTTCAAATGGGATAAGATGTAACTCAGACTATGGACCACTCATTTGCCCTTTTTTCTTTTTTTTCTTTTTTTTCTTTTTTTCTTTTTTTTTTCCCCCGGAGAATGGTTGTTGCCCCTGGTCCTTGTCACTGCACCGGCTAGAACCCGCCTCAAGATGGGAGTTCCACCTTTAAGGTACTTGTCGATCCATCCTCCACAATGAGATTAGAGACATCAGTGAAAATCCCCAAAACATCAGGCAGACGCGCATTGGATCGACACAACCGTGCAGCAATGCCAAGTGAGGGAGGAAGGAGCTGAGATTTGAGTTCGAATAGCGCAGTCATAGTATCATTGGGACATGCATGGATGTCAAAACATGTGACATAAGAGAAAGTGCGGATTTCTTATCCTATATATGTTGCAGGTTGTGATGCAGATCATTAATACGCCAAGTCGGCGTCTTTAAAATACAACCCATGCTAACATGATTAAGCCATGCATGGATGTTTGGTACCTTGCTAGGTCACACTATGACATGATTAACTGAGTGCCCGAATATATATCTCTCCAAAGTGGCCCGATTTTAAAGCGAGCTCAGATCAAATTTTCATAGTTCTGATATTTTCTCAATGTCGAGTATCAATTCTAGAATGGGCACGGGCCCGGGCACGTATTGATTATATAAGCTATAACGAGTCGGAAACATCACCGGTGCAGATCAGCCAATCACACAGCGTCATGTGCAGATCCCCCAGAAAGTACCGAGGTCGGATGTGCGGATCAAATTAATCCGAGATATGAGTTTGAGCTGAAGTTTGTTGCTTTTTCGTTGGGGATTTTTTTTGCTACTACCGGATCACCCTGACTCCGTTCCTGAATGGCAGTCATCAATGCCATTGCGTCGTAGTCACACAAAGTCCAGGAGGGGGTGTTTGGAATGTAAAAGGAGACATGTCAAGGTCAGTACCAACAAGTTGACTCCCCTGAACACAATCAGGGGTGTTGAATGTGGCTCAGGTGGCCTCCACACAGCAGTAAACCACCAGTTGAGACCCATACTCTGACACAATGCTCAGTGTGACGAGGGCACTCCAAGATGTACTCTGTGCAAGAAGCGAAAATTAGAATGCAGATATCCCCCGCCAAGTGAAGACGAGGACAGCCCTTTGGCATCATCCAGCACCCAGGATGAAACAGAAAGTGGCGCTGTGACCCCATCAAGGGATTTTTCACAGGCGACACGCTTGCTTGAGACGCGATTATTCCACCAGTACATGACTTCAACGTACCATACTCTGTCGCAAGATGGACTATCAGCACACCATCTCTCCATGACCATTCCTCACATGGCCACATCTTGCCCTTACCTACTTGATAGCATCCACGCATTTTCAGCTTTACACTTGGCCTCGGTGGAAACTGATAATCGGGCTTCATGGCTGGATCATGCCGCGCGATATCAAAGCCAGGCATGCGCTGGGCTGAGCAAGGTTCTTCCGGAGATGTCGCCACAAGATTATGAACCAGCATTTGTCTCATCCATCATCATAATGCTTTTCGCCATTGGATCTCGAGTATTGTCAACTGAAAATCGACCACTGGACCCGCTTTTGGTTGTTCTCGAGGCTCGGACGTTGATATCTGGCCCGGCCATGCTTTTTTCCCGGATAAATGAAGGTGGGATTGATGCACAGCTGGATGGATGGCTGTGTGTTTCTGATACAGAAGAAGTCCTGGAAACTAGGAAACATGATTGGTACGGAACTCTTTCTCTCCGACTCCTTAGCGAAGGCTCGATGATAACACGAAACAGTGGCGGCAGCCCGGTCGAAGACACACACGTACTATTCAACCTACACAAGTATGTCGCAGTGACGAACGAAGTTACGGTGTAAGGCCTGTGAAACTGATAATATAAGCAGAGACATAATGACGTCGCTGGCTCGACTTCATTCGATAATCGACACAAGCAAAGGATCGGATCAACCGATCTACTTTGCCACATGGCAGCAGTTGCAGCAGGCCATCAAGCCGTGGCCAAAAATCGGACCACATGGCGGTCCCCTTGGATGGCCCTTATTTCTCTCCGACAAATTTTCCTCACTCCTCCAAAATGGCGACTGGATTGCCCGAGTTCTTTTCCTGCATTATGGCATAGCTATGCGTCTTCTATGCCATCGATGGTACGTGCGCGACTGGGGTCGTCGGCTAGTATCGGCCACACTGGAACAACTAGACGAGATCCCTCCGGAGTGGGAGGAGACCATCTCTTGGATAAGACGAGCCGCTGCGAGAGAGGATTAGTCACAGAAAAATGATAACCATGTGGAGCATTCGGGGTATGGAGTACAGGGTTCGTATAGATCGAGGTATTTAAATATTCATAACAAAGAAAACTCCAAGTAATGACGGAATCATATCCAAGGGAGATAAGAGGTTACGTTTGGACCTTTGGGGTATAGAATTTGGTCTACTGACTCCGAAAATCCCTCGGGATTTGACAATCGTCCCCAAAAAAAGCTACGGAGTAGCTTATCAGCGGGGTCGAAACTGGGGTTTTACACTTAACACACATTCACAGAGTCGATTCAACGGCCTTGGAAGATACAGACCTTCGAATATTCGAGCCATGATTCCCATCCTTCAGTTACCATCTCCTGATGCCGGTTGATTTTCTGAGCACCGCCGATCCTATACAGAACCGTCCGGGGTACGGGCTCCAATGGTGGTACATGGATGCGATATCCCCGTCAACTGAGCCGAGATGTGGGGAAACGGATAAAGCCTATCTCTCCAAAATTTCCCCTCTCGGGTACTACTTCGTGCGCTGATTGGAAATATTAATATTGGAAGGTGCCATAGCTTGAGTCGGCCTTCCCATCATCTTCTTCCCCTGGACTCTGGGGCAACATTCCACATCGCAGGGAAATCGGAGGCAGGTTCTGGTCAAAATGTTGCAACCGATGAGGCTCGGAGACTTGGTGGTTTTGTCGCTGCTATTGATCGCAATTCATCTGCCCAGTGCAAACACCTCCCCCTTGGAGTTCACCGAGCGAGACACGGATGAAATAGGTCCTGGGAAGCTCGGCGCTGTTGCTAGCGAAAGCTCAATCTGCTCCCGTCATGGATCTGACATTCTGAAGAACGGTGGAAACGCTGCTGACGCTGTGAGTATACCATGTGGGCTCGGGGTGAATCTCGGTACTGACAATAACATAGTTGGTTGCGACAGAATTTTGCATTGGTGTCGTAGGTGAGGCTACATCTATTCCCCCAGTAATTGTATCCGAGCATAGCTAACGGACACAGGGATGTATCACAGCGGGATCGGCGGAGGTGGCTTTATGCTCGTGAGATCGGCGAACGGTGATTACGAGTTCATCGATTTCCGAGAGACGGCTCCAGCTGCGGCATTCGAAGATATGTACAAAAACAATGAGAATGCTTCCATCCACGGTGGACTGGCAAGGTAAGACAAACGCGCGGAGGGGATAGGAACTAAGCTAACAGCTATACCAGTGGAGTGCCGGGCGAAGTACGAGGTCTCGAGTACCTCCACAAGAAATATGGCTCCCTTCCATGGTCGACTGTTATGCAGCCCGCTATCCGCACAGCCCGTGACGGGTTCCCTGTTACAGAAGATCTCGTCAAATACATGAAATCTTCCGTTGGCACTGGAGAGGACTTCCTGTCCAAGAACCCCACGTGGGCAATTGACTTTGCTCCGAACGGAACCAGGCTTGGGCTGGGCGATACCATTACTCGACGTCGGTTGGCGGATACCCTCGAGGCTATTGCACAGCGTGGCGCGGATGCATTCTACTCGGGCCCCATCGCGGAGGCTATGATCAACGCGGTGCAGAGCGAAAACGGCACAATGACGCTCGAGGATCTGAAAAACTACACTGTGGCTGTTCGTGATATCTCTCAGATTGACTATCGTGGCTACAAGATCACTAGTACGACGGCCCCCTCGAGCGGTAGTATTGCCATGAGCATTTTGAAGATTCTCGGAACATACAAAGATTTCTTCTCGAGTGAACAGTCCGTGGACCTGAGTACCCATCGCATGGACGAGGCGATGCGATTCGGATATGGCGAGGTATGAATGACCAACTTCGTTTCACCCGTGGACTCTGGTCAATGATCGCTTACATGAAACACAGAGATCTAAATTTGGTGACCCTCTGTTTGTTGACGGGATGACCAAGTATGAGAAGGAAATTCTGAAGCAGTCTACGATCGATGAGATTCGATCCAAGATCTCGGATGCTCGAACTCAAAACGTATCTGTTTATGACCCCGCCGGACTGGAAAGCTTGGAAACGTAAGTTCTACTTGCTGCATTATTCTCTGATATTAAGCTGACCCCGCACTAGCCCTGGAACTTCCCACATTGCAGCAGCCGATCATACTGGCCTTGCGATCTCGGTAATCACCACAATCAACCTGCTCTTCGGTAGCCATGTCATGGTCCCAGAAACCGGTATTATTATGAACAACGAAATGAACGGTATGTTGAGAAAGCCAGCGCTAGGCCACGCAGTTAACTGAGATTCTTACAGATTTCTCCATTCCTGGATCGTCAAACTCATTTGGATACATCCCCTCCGTATCCAACTACGTTCGTCCTGGAAAACGCCCACTTTCCTCCATCACGCCCGCGATAGTTGAGCGACCCAACGGCAAGCTATTTTTGATTGCAGGATCCGCAGGAGGCAGCCGTATTATCACTGCCACCGTCCAGAACATTATCAATTCCATTGATCGGGGACTCTCCGCCGCCAAAGCGTTGGCCAAACCCCGTCTACATGATCAGTTGATGCCAAACCAGGTCAGCTTTGAATATACCTATGACAATGCAACGGTTGCCTCCATGAAAGCGCGCGGTCATAATGTTACTTGGGTTGCTCCGGGACAGAGTACTGCCCATCTGATCCGGGTCTTTCCCAATGGAACATTCGATGCTGCTGGTGAGCCGAGACAGCTTAACTCGGGTGGGTTTTCTGTATAGAATTGGATATGGCAGAATGCCAATGTACATACATTATCAAGTGCGCGTCAATGTACAAAAAGCATTAGATAAATCTAGCAAAAGTCCAAACCTTTCGCGATGCATCCCTTTGTTGCAGATTCTTGGCAACTCAACTGATACCGTTTCTTTATCAGATGGCCTGTGCTGTGCGATAGTCCCTTTTTTTGATGTAAAGAGCTCCAACTCACTTGGCCTTTTGTTCTCCATTTAAAGTCCTGATGTGAAAAGTTGATCTGAACTTCTCTACTTCTCAATTTTCATTTGCTGGCTTCATTGACACGACATCGCGTCATCTTGTCAAATTTACACGTGAATTTCCCTCCCCGCGTTAAAGGGAGCTAGAAAGCTTCCCTCGCGATTTCCCCGAGAACACGCATTTGTCTCGCATAGCAGAACTTGCAGGTACTTTTTTCTCTCTTGCTTTTTGATTGTCTTTTGGCTTGTGTTAACCAGGCATCTCTCCATCCAAGCAGTTCACGTCCAACAGAACAGCTACCACGATATGTCTACAAACCCTTCGAACTTCCCCAACTTCCTACCCTAGACAACCTGCCATCAACTGTGGCACCAGGAATAAAATGGCTCGACTCAGTAACATCGCCGTTGTTGTTCCTCTTCCTTCCGTCGACATCGACCCCCTCAAGGCCTATGATGAAACCTTCTTTGACCGTGCTGTTGACAACATCCTGTCCGAGGAAGCGAGCATTGAAGAATCCCGGGACGAGATGATGGACAATAATGTTGGCATCTCGAGTCCCTTTGGGTATGACGGCACGTCTGACTCGAAGCTCCACGTTCGTCGTAGCGGAAGGACCGAAGCCAAGTCGCCGCATTTTTCTACACTCTCGACCTCCTCACCTACAACCACCACGGGAAAGAAACCCAAGTCAAGAACATCTTCCATGATACAGAAGTCTGTGGCAATGGAGGACGTCAGGGGTAATGACGAAACTCCTATGGGGATCCAAAACACCATGCAACCTCAGCATGGGTACGAAGTCATGGAAGTTGAACCTTATCCCATCCACGAGGCTGGTGATCACCCTTCTGCACTTCCTGAAGTCACCGAGACCACCAACATGTCGACCGGGGACAATGAAATGACGGCGGAAGAGAAGATCTTTGTTTCCGTGGACCCAGAAAAGCAAATGGAGGTGCTGAAGTTCGTTGTGTCACACTCTTTCATGATGGAACAGGTTCAACCTGTTCGACGTTCGGCCAGACGAGAATTCACTAGACAAGTGCGCGGAGTTGCTGCAGAGGCTGGACTGAACGAGACATCTATCGATGCTTTGATTGACCACATTCGAAAGACCTACCTCGAGGACCGCGGAATCCCGGTGGCAGAAGATGCCGGCTCTGCATTCGGGGATGAAGTGGATGGTGATGAATCAACACACAAGAGCTCGCACCGAAAACGGCGTAAGAGCAGCTCGTCTCACACCGAGGACAAGGAGCACAAGAAAAGCAAGAGACGTCACTCGGATAAGGCAAGACGGCACAGCCACGATGCTATGCAGCATGATGAGCCAACCAATTTTATGGAGGCACATATCCCGGCAAGTGTTCCTACTGGAAGCCAGGACAATGGCCGCGTTGAGCCGGATAAACCGAAGCATGAAGACAATACGCCGGATCTACCCACGATGGCCACGAACATCATTCGGGGTAGTCCTGGTAGACCCATCGACCTTACTGACTCTCCTCCCTACGACCAGTTCATTCCTGAGGCCGACGCGGTTCCACCAAACGAAGGCGTTGGTGCCATCGGGGAGCCCAAGAATGTTAACGAGAGGATCAAAGAAGTTCTTTCACGTTCACCCAACGACCGGAAATATGCTATTTCCGGGAGCCGGTCGCCTGAAAAAGCGGTCGAAGAAAAGCCATCGAAACGTCGTGAGTCAAGCCAAGCATCAAAAACAGACCGAAACAAGCGCAAGCGCGAACGGAAGAAGGCGAGCAAAAAACATCGAAGGTTGGGTGAACAGAAACAGCCTCAAGGCGACTCCATTGATGGAGCAGAGAAACAGCGTCAACCCCATTCCGTCGATGGAACAGACCAAGACCAAATTTCGCCTTCCACTCCGCGACGACCCTCTTTCGAGAGCTCCAATGGAAGCAGACAGAGCTCCGGTCAGCTCCCGCTACCCGACGATCCTTATCTGTGGGACTCGGATTTTTGAGTACCAGTGATTTGCCAGGTGTGACTCCAAGTGATGAGGTCCAGTCTAAGTATTTCTTAGGAGCCGGCAACCCCAAAGTTGGCTCAAAAAGCAAGCGGGAAAAGGCTTCCTCGCTATACGACTTGTCTATTCCCCCCAAAACCCGACAGCTGTTAAAAGACTTGAATTTGCCTCCAGATTTCTTATCATCGGACTCTTCCTTGAGTGATGCACCGAGTGATTTTGATTCCGATTGGAATGATCTAGATGATCCTCCGTCGCATATTCATGTCAAGTTATCACCTCCGGAAAGCCCCTGTCTTGTCCTCCAGTGTACAAATCCGGACCCTGAAACTCCGGTGAAATGCGCCTCTTTCGTCAACCCAGAGCCCCTTAAAACCCCTCAAGCCAAAGCCCTGAAGCATTCTCCTTATTTCCCACGTATGCATGCTGATCCTGAATCTTGCCTCCCATTTCCCCCTATCGATGCGTCTTCTTTCGGACTCATCCAGGAACAGCTTGCGCATGACCCCTTTCGTTTACTCATTGCAACCATTTTTCTCAATCGAACCCGCGGTGGTGTTGCCCTGCCGGTCTTGTTCAAGGTTTTTGAACGATACCCTACAATTGAGGCGATGGCAGAAGCAGATCTACCGGAATTCGTATCGATGATAAACTGCTTGGGCTTTCAAAACCAACGTGCAAGGAAATGCATCACATTGGCACAAACGTGGCTATCAGACCCCCCACACAAAAGCAAAAGATATCGGAAGCTCCACTACCCACGAAAACTGGACGGTCGAAATGTTGGCCGTGAAGAATGCATTGACGAAGAAGACTTACGAGTCGCATGGGAGATTGCGCACCTACCCGGAGTTGGAGCATATTCCCTTGATAGCTGGAGGATATTCTGTCGCGATGAGTTGCGGGGGAAATCCTCTGACTGGAAAGGGACGGATGCGACAGAGGTCGGGTTCGTGCCTGAATGGAAGTGCGTTCTACCACACGACAAGGAGCTACGTGCCTACCTTACATGGATGTGGCTGAAGGAAGGATGGGTTTGGGATTACAACACGGGTGATTTGACACTTGCCAGTGACAAGATGATGAGAGCTGCGCAGAGTGGAGGGGTCGCTCGTGAAGAAGAAGGGAATTGGGTACTAGAGACATCGCCTCTCAAGGCTGTGAATGGATTGCATGAATCGGATTGATTTTAAGAGCATCCCGAGGTCCGTCTCTTGATGTACATAATACACACAGCCCTGGAGAGAATACCAAGTGTTTCAAATCCATTGTATATGTAGTTGCCTCAGGCAGTAGATTCTGTGTTCCCCCAGAAATTCAGCTGAGGTCTTTATATATCTCCGAGTCTGATTTCAGGCTTCCATGCAGCAAAACCACGTCAGTTAAAAGAGCGGGGCCGAGATCGTTCACCGCATAATCACATAGTGTGCTCTTTCCACTTCCAACAATTTCATGCGTCGTACCTGAATGAGGTTATTCTTTTCTTTTCTTTTTTTTTCCCCCAAACTCGTGATCTTTCCTTCCCCCAGACCCCAGACACACGGAATGCCGGATTGGTTCCCGCACACACTGCGACGTTAAGCGACCAGTCATAACGGCAGCCCGAACTAAGCGCCAGGACATTTGGAGACAAAAATAGGATCACATTCCCCTCAGTGGCGGTGCGAGTCTAGACAGGTAACGGACGACTGACCCTTTTCGCGCGGTCCACAACTCGATTATACGACGGATTTCGCCATGTTTCCTGTTAGACTAAACCGCGACGATAGGAAGTCAAAGACCGTCAAGGATACGAAGACCAAAACAAACAAAACAAACAGAAAGACCTCAACCAAGGATCCAGAGGATCTTTCCACGGTTCGCTCGTCAACTTCCAAACGCAGGTCCTCCATGCCTGGACTTGAGAGATCGGAGGCAGCCTCGTTCCTTGAATCGAGAACTAGTCTGCCGTATCCTAGTTTCTCGAAAGCTCATAGCAAGGAAGGCGTCCGAGCGAATATCCCTACACCGGACCCGACCGATTTGACACATGACGACGGCAAGCACGGTCACCGCGAGAATCACCATGCGCCTCCTAGTCCACCCCTGACCGGCCTCGACCAAGAGTCGAGGAAGGGCAGTATCGTCAACGAGGATGAGAAGGAGACAGATAAACCTAAGAAGAAAACAAGTATTAAAATCAGAGCCTCCGAAGTCAACAGATCCTCCTCGAGTCTCCGGTCGAAACGGGACGATAGCACCAAGTCTAAGTCCAGCAAGACCTCACGAGCAGAGACCCCTACAAAATCGAGAACACCCAAGGATGAGAGTGAAGCTTCGCCTCGGTCGTCGAGCCACAAGCCCAAAACGAAGGTTTCCGATGACAGGAAGCTGCCCAAAAGGTCGAGTCGTTCAACGATGTCTGCCTCGCAGTCGAACGTTACGCTTCGTGATATCGGCGTGGAGTCAGTCAACGGCTCTGATGCGACGTCTATTGCGCCTAACCAGCAGTATTCTGTGCCACGAAAACCAATGACCCCGCCTACGAAGGCTCCCTCTCGCACCCAGAACCGATCAGCCATGTCCCATCG
>PKQL01000607.1:0-16892 GCA_002916455.1 Penicillium sp. CF05 | reverse complement strand
ACTCTCTACACTTTCTGATGGAGAGACATGGAAGAATAGAGTGGATGCGACGCTGGTGGGGATTTGTATAAAGAATTTGATATCAGAGCACTCCTAGGACATCCATGGATCTTAGGATTAATAACTAGTAGAATAATTAATGTATTATCAATTAAGCCCGACTTATACGCTGAAACGTGCTGAAATTAAAGTCCAGTAAAAGTCCCAAATCTCGAAGAGAACACAAGAACTAGATAGCACGAATCACAATCTGATGTTCGCTACGAGATGAAATCCCAAACCTCTCTAAGCAGAGCTCTTGGGAACAGGGTTGAGCTGGATTCTGTCACATCCAGCCGGGAGAGCAGACTCCTGAACAGTCTTGCTGAGGAAGTGCAAGTTGGGGAACAACTGGCCGGCCTCCACATCGGCGGGGCACCCTAAAGAGGAGTCAGCCATTTGCACTCGGCACGATCATTAGAAAGGGGACATAATAGGAACTTACACAACCATCCGTCCCAGGTCTCATTGGGTCCCTGGACTCCGTGGCGGCCGATAGAGAAGCCCTTCGAGCCACGGGTGGGATTAACGCTGATCTGGGCGCGCTCCTTGCGGACGCCTACATGGTACCAATATCGTCAGCATTCGAGTTCAGGAAACAGTCTCATCCAGAGCCGGGCAGAGCTATATTACCTTCCACGTTGATCAAGTCTAGAGTCCAGGGGGCCTTGGTGTCAGTATCCAAGACGACGGTGCCGTTGACGAAGGAGAATGCGGCGGCGCGGCTGGCCGGGGCTCCGGAGAAGACAGCTTCGCTGTTGAGCGGGTCGCTGATCAGTCCGTGGCCAACGGAGAGGTACAGGTCATTGTGGGAGCTGTTGCTGGCGCCGGAAGTCTTCAGGTTGAAGAGCTTCTCGGATGGGGCGGCAGCCACAGCGGTGGCTAGGAGAGCGACGGTGGCGAAGAACTTCATTTTGGATGGTAGGTGAAGAGGTTGGGTTGGGGAGATTTGAAGTTAACTGTTGGTTAAAGGGGTTGACTTGCTTTTATATCTTTTTCTCGAGGGAGGGGTAGGATTTTGACGGGGGAAGTGACGCATTTATTTGCTTTGGGATATCCATGGGAGACAGTCGATGAATGCTCCACGGTGGAGTATACCTAGGTAGGGCCGACTGTTTCGAGTATCCGAGGCTGATGCAGATCCTCCGTAGGCATCCTTGAGATCAAAATAGAAGCCGTCATCGGTAAAGCATCGCTAGACTTGTCGATTTATGCTTTTTCTACTTCCCTTGACTCAGTCTTCTGGCGATGCTGCTCTTGTGCTTTTTTCCTTTGTTTTTCTTTGGAGCAAGGCACTGGCAACTTTTGTGACATAACTGCGGCTGCAGGATCTTGCTTGATCCACGCTGTATCAGAACCTGTGTGTATGGGGGTAAACCAAAGGACTAACGCACCGGATACTGATTACAATCGACATCCTGGATGTCATTAAGTGGGTATCTGACTATACCATCCGAACCAGTCATGGTTGTGATCGAGTGCAGATCACACTGTTGCCCCTTCTATCCATCAAAATGGAAAGACAAAGATTGATCTCGATGATGTGCTTTTCTATGATAGGGTTTCATAGTGATCTCCGATGGGATTTTGTTTCACAAATGATTTCATATTTAAATACACATCATTATAAAAACCCTTTGCTGAAATAAAAGACAAACGAATGCCAAGATCCCGTGGAGTCTTTTCCCCTGAATCCTGTAGATATCGGGTCGTTGCGACTTCTACTCTGCACAAACGACAATCCCTTGCCTATTTGGTTCGGTATATCCTCGCTTCTATATTTTTTTCTTGCATCATTGATAATTTGTGGTCCCACCAGAAATAGAACACGGAAAACATGGCTATTAAAAATATTATTAGAATATCCGGCCCGTTTCTTTGATGAGTTATCGGGAAGTACGGAGTAGCATAAGGTACCGAAATATCGACATGTTCTATCATACTTGGCGTACATCATGGCCAGTGTATATGAACGCATGTGGCTTGAGTTAAACGGCAGCTTGCCTCTATGCGTGCTAGAACCGCTTGGTACTGTCCCACGGGGCGTTTTAAGCATGTGTCTGGTGGATACCGTCTACGACAACGGTGAAGTACAATATAGGTACGGATTATGTAGTACTTAGATAGTACACTGTGTTCAACTGTGCAATTGCATAAAGGGTACCGCCATTATCATTGTCATTCATCATCTCGTGGAACCCACTATCGTACATGAACATCCCTAGACTAAAAAGAGATATGGCCTGCTCAATTTCTGCCTTCGGGATGCCCTCAGTCCACCAAATTCTTTTAAAGCCCCCTCACCGTCCCTGATTATTGGCATTCCGGGCAAATTCAGGCTTCAGTGTCCACCGACCCCGACGATCACGACCATGTTCAAGTGTCGCAACCTTCTTCAACGATTCCTGGAACTCAGCAACACGCTGCGGATTGGAGCAGTAATGATTGAAATGATGAACAATTGCCTGCGACAGGGTCGGCCCACGCTGAGAGGCAAGGAAATCACGAATCAAGGGTATAAAATCTTTGCCACGTGGCATCCGTGCCGATGGGCTATCCGAACCACTGGTACTCTGTCCGGCAGCTGCGG
The DNA here is from genome assembly GCA_002916455.1 of Penicillium sp. CF05. Taxonomy (NCBI): domain Eukaryota; kingdom Fungi; phylum Ascomycota; class Eurotiomycetes; order Eurotiales; family Aspergillaceae; genus Penicillium; species Penicillium sp. CF05. Next base: position 14,263 of record PKQL01000607.1, on the reverse strand, counting down.
CAGCAGGGTTGAGCCTAGCCAGCAGATCTGAGGATGATGGTCCTGCCCCAGCAGGGCGAGCCGAGCTACCACCAGCCCGTGGATCTTCGCGACCCCCCATCCCAAAACGGCCTGTCCAGGTGGGAAGTCCAACTGGGAGTGCCCGGGCGGTCTCTTCGGCTTTGCGGAGCTCTTCGGCGGCTTCATCGGCGACGCGGCGAGCTTCAGCTTCGATCATCTTGGGGTCTGCGCTAAGGACTCGTTTGCCGTTTACGATCTGCTCGTGCTGTACTGCAGAGTGGACGCCAGAACGAGCGAAGATACCATGCATAATGCGGTCTTCGGAAGTTTTGGCGTTTTTCTCCTCTTCGGCGGTGTTTTGGAATTCTTCGACCTTGGCGATACCATGGATGTCGTTGATGTCGCCTTTCTCCTTGGGAGTCCGGGCAGGCTTACTCTTGCTGCCACGCTTATCATCTTTAGCCTCTTGCTGATATGTGACTTCAGCGTCCTTGAAGAGTTTGGTCGTCTCCAACTCGTCGTCATTTTCGTCCGTAAGAGTGAACAGATCGTAAAGATCACTCAGCTGGAAACCTTCTCGTTGGTGAGGATCACGGGTGATTTTATTGGTCAAGAATTGCTTAAAGATCTGGCGGTGGTAGATCTTCTCTTCGATGGTGCCCTTGGTCATCAATCGGAAGATAGTGACATCACGTTTTTGGCCCAGACGCCAGGCGCGCTCTCGCGCCTGCAAGTCAGTCGATGGGTTCCAGTCGGGATCGTAGATAATGACACGGTCGGCACCTGTCAGATTCACTCCGATTCCGCCCACACGGGTGGTGAGTAAGAAAACATGGATATTGGGGTCGTTATTGAAATCGTCAACCAGGCTCTGTCGCTCCTTGATTGGAGTAGTCCCGTCCATTCGGCGGTAATTGAATCCACCCAGCACCCCAAGGAATTTCTCAATGATGTCTAGCATCAGACGGCCCTGGGTGAAAAGCAGGGTCTTGTGGCCAGTATCTCTCCAGACCTCAAGCAATCCCTTCAAAACTTTCATCTTGCCTGACCGCTCCGCATCACCATAGTCGGCCTCGCGAGAGCGCAATGTGTGGTCTCCCAAGTCTGGATGATTGCTGATCTTACGCAGGATGTCAATGCCATACAAAGAGTTTCTTTTCCCGCGTATAATAGACTTCATGTCATCTGAGCCAAGGAACCTCTTATAGATTGTTCGTTGGAGTTGGGTCAATTTGCAGAAAATGACCTGTTCGCTTTTCAGCGGCAGATCAGATGTTACATCAGCCTTAAACCGCTGGAGCAAATAAGGACTGATGGCATCTTTGAGAGTTTCTGCACATTTTGCAGCCGTCTGCACTTGGAGATTTGATGCAGATGCATATCCACCCTGACGGATAGGGATCTCAAACTGATTTTTGAATGTGACAAGGTTCCCCAGGCGCATTGGAAACACAAAGTCAAATAGTGACCAAAGATCTACCAGACTGTTCTGCATTGGGGTCCCCGAAAGAATGATGCGATGTGGCGTGCGGAGTTCCTTGCAGCTGAAGGTGATACCGGCATCTGGATTGCGGATTTTATGACCTTCGTCAAGGATAGCGCAACCCCATTCAACATCAACAAGAGCATCTGCGTAAGATTGCAGACCTGAGTACGTAGTCACGAGGACATGGCCCTCCTCTGTGACACGCTTAATGATCTTTTTGGCCGCTTTCTGACCAGCAGATAGGTGACGAGAGCTGTGACTGCCCATCATTTCTGATGTAAGCGCATTCTCTCGGCTGCTTTCCTTGCCAAGATTTATCATTCCGCTGCCTGATGAGTGTAGGATGGAAACACGGAAGGGTGGCCACCAGCGGTGAAACTCGTTAACCCATTGTTTCATAAGAGTTGCGGGGCAAACAACGATGGCAGGCTTGGTGAACTTCTTGCTATGATGCAGTGCGGCCAGATAAGAAATCGCCTGAATAGTTTTCCCCAACCCCATCTCGTCTCCGATAATTCCGCCAACAGTTTGCTGGTGCAGCTCCCAGAGCCATTGCACTCCAGTTTTCTGGTAGGAAAACAGGAAGCGGCTGATGTCTCCAGGGACTCGCAATCCATTGTCAAGCTCCATGGCTGGTTCAGTGGGATGTGGCCGGAGCCACTCCTCTTCTTCGTTCAGGCCAGCCTCGACAGAATGACTGTCGGCATGTTGTCGAGCAGAGCTTCGCCGACTGATCCATTCCTGGACGCGAGACTGGTATATTGCCTCGTTTCCATCATCAACCCCACTCAGGTCTTCAAGCTCAGTGGTCACTTTTCCTTTGCGCTTGCGACTTGGCTTGGCCTCGGGGAGAGTATCAGCCATGAACTCTTCACCCTCGGATGTAGCGTCAGCATCAGAGGCAACATAACTTGCCGAAGAATCTGCTCCCGGGGAGCTACGGCGATCCACCTTCCTCCGCTTCCTCTTGGTTTCGATGCTCTCTTCAAAGTCGAAGTCTGGACGTGCAAGGTCCCGGTGGGACACGGCCGGCTGATGTTTGGATTGCTCGAGCTCCTCCTCCTCCTGCTTCTGGTCCTCTGTATCGACAAGTGCATCGTGAAGATTGGCAAGTGGTCCATCTCTGGAACCCTCTTGCATCAATGCGAACGGGGTGATCTTTCCAGTTCGCAGGAGATAGTCGCGGCGGGACTCGTTTGGCTGTCGCCCTGATCCATGCGCCACCGTCGACTTTCCCTGCGACTCGCGCCTTTCATCAATGCGCTGTTGTATGTCCTTCAGGTCTTTCCCTAGGTCGGCCTTGCGCATCTGCAGCCTTTTCAACTCATTCTCGACCCGATGGCGAGTGGCGGCTCCGACGGGCTGTGTCAAGCGCTGCTGCGCTTGACGGACCTGCGAATCGACCCGCCTGTGGATGAATTTAGTAATGCCATCGACTATTAGGGCATGCGCTCTTACTCCCGATCCACAAGGGCTTTCTCAAGTCGCTTGATGTCATTCTCTTCCGCTTTGTCAGCCAGAACTTTATCGGCCTAAAGAATGAGAAATGTGAGCCCAAATTAATAGTCAATCAAGAGCTGGGTCATACCTGGCGAGTGATATCTCTCTCAAGATCATCCTGGTCGCGAACGTCTGCTTGGAGATCACGCAAGCGACTCGCCTCCTCGCTCGTAGACATTGTGAAAGTTATCCAAATAAAGATTGTATTGAGTGAGAAAAAAGTGAGAGACTAAAATACCTTGTCTAGGGCAAGGTTAAACATGGTGATTGCTCAAAGAGCAAATACAAGAGTACAATAGCACAGGGCAGCAATAAGTCTAGATGAATAGCACCCAAATCTAGATCTCTATCAGAGGCATTGGCACAATCGGCCACCGCCTGTGACACCGCTCACGTGAACCATCTCAATGACTCATCGAAGGCTTAGTCATTCCATCCGGGGACCGATAGGCGGGGAGCGCTAGAGATCTGGAGGTCTGGACCGGTACTTGACCTTGAAATTTATATACATGGAGGCCATAGCTACGCCATTCTGGTTCATTGGCAAACTGGAGTTGCAAGAGGCCAGGGTCAATCGAATGCCGACTGTTCACAAGGGAGCAGTGACGGTGGCGGGATTTAGCTCTCTCACCGTGTGCCGTATCTCTAGCATTCTAGCGAAGCCCACTCGCGAATATCACAATGTGACAGAATGAATTTCACAATTGAGGGCTACTTGGGAAAGACCTGTCATGAACTTTTGAAGGGGGACTAGATTTCTATATACAGCTGTTCTTCACTCGTCTCACTTAAGAGTCCACCTCAGGAGGCAAGGATGACAGGATCAAAATGATCGTTCTGGATGGTTTAGGCACAAAAGGGCGGTATAGCCTGAACAAACATCTGGAAGAGGTCTGAAGTCAAATATATCTGAATCAGATTATGCATTAGATGTGAAGGAAGAGACAGAAGGAGCAACTAGCCATATGTTTCTATATAGAGGTTGGTATGGACATATTCTTTTTGTCTTTCATTGATACATATGTATTCTATAAGAATTGTTTCCTCATATAATTGCAATATCCAAGCAATTTGGATTGCTGGATGTACTGAATATAGATCTGCTCAGTTGTACAGAGTAAAAAGCAGCAAGAGGTGAGCACTCAAATGGTTGTTGTGATGAACTGAAGTGATTGGAATGGATGGTGGGGGGGGGGGGTTCTTGATTATCTCTCTCTATATAGTAAGAATAGTCAGAATACCATGTCATTATTCCCAGTTATGAAATATCAACTCATCCAAGCCTCGGGCTGCGGATCGAGGACGTCCCACGGCTTCTCTATAAAACACTACCGACAAGATACCCCATGGTTCATTTACCTCATTCGATACCGGTAGTAGATCTGGTATGCTCCGTGAAATCAGACCAAGTCAGTCAACAGCGACAAAAAGGTGCTCTGACAGTTGGGTATGCAATGGAGCGTCGATCATGTAGAAAGAGTCACGTCACCAAGGAGACCACAATCCAGTACAAAATGTTGAGACTTTGGAATCAAGGCCTTGAATATTCCTCTGTAAATCACGTAAATTCCACGTAAATTCCATGGTCGGAGACAGAATAACCTTTATATAGAGAGGGGGGGAAGAGAGAAAAGAAATGATATTACTACGTTCTGATCTGGCAGAGTTGACCCTAAGACCTCAACCAATCTTCCCCTCACTCGTCTTGATCCTCTGTATACCTACCTAGGTAGTACCTAGGTAACTATCTCTATGCTTCAGTAAGCCAAGATATTGTTTAACATATCTGTTGACGCCAGTGTCTTTGATTTCCCGTTTCACCGGGTCCCAAGACAAGTCTATTGACTTGGCCAAACCCCCAGCCGCCTACGTCTACTGCGTCGCAACCAAATTGCGACCGCCCCCTCCCCTTCAAAACTTGTCTTCACCAACAATTCCTCAGATTATGAAGCATAGCACGACCTCATTTTAACGCCAATTCCCTACTTTTCATCTCCTGTCCCTCGAATTCCGTCAAGATTCGCCTCGAACCTGCGGTCGCATTACGAGTGCCGTCCCCCGCTGGCATCCCACGGACCCTGATCGCAGTGCTTCAGACGAACACGGACCCCGAATCCATTTGTTGGCCCAACAAGAGGGTTTTTGCAAAATGGATCCTGGGTGGCAGCCTTACCAAGATCCTTTGATGGGCCACCCTGCGCAGTTCAATACTGCGTTGGCGTCTCATCCCCAGCAACTCGCCTCGAAATACGGTCAGCCACCACAGTCACAGCCGCCCGTTGGATACACGTACGAGAATTTCCAGGCCCCCGGCACGACATCGAAAGCCCCTTCGGCCGGCTCAAATTCCAAAACGGTCTCCATGGCTTCCTCCCCCACCGCCACGCCACGTACTCGGGATTATGTTACCGATGCGGATACTACCATGGAGGACGCTGACCCGTACAACCGGGCGAAGTACCCCTCGAGGCCAAACCACAATCGCGCTTCGTCACAATTCTTGAATCAAGCAGAGGAATCATCGGCTGCCCGCAGATACTCTCCGGGGAATGTCCTCTCGCCGCCGATGTCATATCCCACTAGTCCTGGCAAGTCCCAAGGCTCCTATGGATTTCCGTCTGCACCCCAGGGTGCTTCCCGCCGGTCCCCAGCAAGACCAGAATATGCATCACCACCACAAGGATATCAATCGCCGCCATGTGAGTTCGAGCTCAGTCACTTGTTCCGCCATGCCCCGTTTGCTAACATCTCGACAGCCACCCGGGCCCCTAGACTCCCTCCCCTTCAATCCGGCGACCTCAGCCCAAACCAGTACTACCCGCCATCCGCATCTTCACACATGAGTCCGGGCTTTGGTCCAGGGTCGCGATCTCCGCGATCCGGCTCGCTACCATCTCAGGCCCCTCCTGTGCCCGGTCGCGGTCCAGTTCCCAAGTTCCAAAAGATCCAGTCTGTGCAAGAACTGAAGCCGCGCATGAATGTACAGCCCGCATATCGGCGCGCTAATCCAGAGGGCGGATTCATCAGCGTGAGTGCTCATCAGGTCTCAGCCTGTCGTCGCTTTGACTAACCTGTTCAGCCGCTTCAATCGCTGACAACCCACCTCCCGGCCACCTACCGCATATGCAACCCTGGCTTCAACTACGAGTCCTCGAGAAACCCGCGACGAGTATTGACCAAACCCAGCAAAGGAGTCAAGAATGATGGGTATGACAATGAGGACAGCGATTATATTCTTTACGTCAACGATATCCTTGGAAGCGAGGAAGCCGGTCACAAGTATGCCCCCGATTCCCCCTGGATAGCCGACCCTCGGGCTGACAATGCTTTCTCCTCCCGATCTAGAAATCGGTACCTCATTCTCGATGTTCTAGGTCAAGGTACCTTCGGCCAAGTGGTGAAATGCCAGAACTTGAAAACGGGTGAAGTAGTGGCTGTGAAAGTCATCAAGAACAAGACTGCCTACTTCAACCAGAGTATGATGGAAGTTTCTGTGTTGGATCTGGTATGATATAGCTTCCAACCCTTATTATCCGAATGCTCGCTGACTCCCCGCAGCTCAACAGCAAGTATGACAAGAATGACGACCACCACCTGCTTCGTCTCAAGGACACATTCATCCACCGTCAGCATTTGTGTCTCGCATTCGAATTGCTCAGCGTTAATCTTTATGAGCTGATCAAACAAAACCAATTCCGTGGATTGAGCACTACCCTTGTCCGGGTATTTGCCCAACAACTGCTGAATGCCTTGAGCTTATTGAACAAAGCGCATCTGATCCACTGCGATTTGAAGCCAGAGAATATTCTTCTGAAAAAGTCAGTATCGCCCGTCACCTTTCAGGGTCGTTTTCTAACTGTTCCCAGCCTCGAGAGCCCAATCATCAAGGTCATTGACTTTGGTTCTGCGTGCGACGAACGCCAGACTGTCTACACCTACATTCAGTCACGGTTTTACCGATCCCCGGAAGTGCTATTAGGCCTGCCGTACGTACTTTAGTCTGATCTGTTTTGTTCCTTTTTAACCCTTCTCCTAGTTACTCATCTGCCATTGACATGTGGTCTCTTGGGTGTATCGTGGTGGAACTCTTCCTGGGTCTACCTCTGTTCCCCGGCTCTTCGGAGTACAATCAAATCTGTCGGATCGTTGAGATGCTGGGTATCCCGCCAACATGGATGCTGGAGATGGGCAAGCAGTCGGGAGAGTTCTTCGAAAAGACACAGGACGAGTTCGGAAGAAAGACGTACCGCCTCAAGAGCCTGGAGCAGTATTCCCGAGAACATAACACGAAGGAACAACCGAGCAAGAAGTATTTCTCAGCCTCGACACTAGAGGAGATCATCCGGAGTTACCCAATGCCTCGGAAGAATATGAAACAAGCAGAGGTTGATCGAGGTAGGCTTCTTTTCTATGTTGACCCTGAGACTTGACTAACCATCGCAGAACTGAACAATCGCATCGCTTTCATTGACTTTGTGCGGGGACTCCTGTCGATCAATCCTCTCGAGCGATGGTCACCCCAACAAGCCAAGCTTCACCCGTTCATCACCCAGCAAAAGTTCACGGGGCCGTTCATGCCACCAATGAACCTCAAGTATTCGACGGCCAATAAGCCGGCTCCGGGGGTTCAACAACAACAGCAAGCCGAGGCCGCGAGCAAACAAAGAGCAGCTCAGGCGGCGCATGCGCAAAATGCCTATGCCGTGCAGATGAACCAATTCCATACTCCACCTCAGCCCCAGCCGCAAGCCCCGCCCATGTACAATGGCATGTACCAGCAAGGTGCGCCGCCTCCTCCGTACCCTACCCAGCAGCCGCCTGGCTACGGTCATCAAATGGGAATGATGCCAGGCAACCAGGTGCCGACTCAAAGTCTCTATGCACAGGCGACCACACGAGCAGGCCGTCAACGAGCATCCACCATGGACCCTAACGGAGGAATCCCGACTACCATCCAACGGGTTGCTAGCCACCTGGATCCCAACGCACCGATTCGATTGCAGCCCAGCCCTGCGTATTATCCACCTCCTCCTGACGGGTACGTGGATGCTAATGCCAGTCAACGGCGTCGTGGCAGCCGAGCGGGTAATGGGAATGGAAACCAACGCAATCGGGATTTCATTCGCACCCTCGAAGACGGTGTGCTCAGCGAAGGATACATGGGCCAGAATCAATGGCACTAGGGTACCAGGGCATAAGGGCATTCCTCATGCCCAGCATTTCCTACGATTCGGGAGCAGGCATACTGATATATTTTGTCCACGGGTGTCAATGATTCCAAAGACACTGTGTAAGCCTTGCTCTGCTGAACCATTCCTTGCCAGCCAACCTGTTCTCATATGACCGGCTCTTGTAGGTATGAGTCAAGCAAAAAGACCCCTTTAGTGGGTCAACGTGGTCTACAATGGTCTCGGGCCACTGATACAGACAAAGATGTTGAAGATGAAATAGCACTACCGGTAATTCTACCGGTAGTGCTACTTCGCGCTAGATCGATCCGCACGCTTACTCACCGTGAGCTGTGCCCATCAGTGGCCAATCGTTCACCGCGAGATATCACTCCCCACATCATCGTCACTATTTCATTGCGTCTCATTACGTTTCTTGCTGTGTTACGATCCCAATTATGTTTCTGCGATTTCTTTAGGCAGTGCTTCGGCATATCTGTGTGCCTTTTACCTCTCTCAGCATAGCCTGGATGGAGTATGAAAGAACGATCTCATCCATTTCTTTATTTTCGTCTCCTCGTAACCGTTTCAATTAATTCAGATCTTCTCGGGAATGTTGATCTATCTATTTCTCTTTTTGTCGAGGTAAGTTTTTCGGTCGTATGTCATGGCATGCCATTTCTTCCATGGGGTTTCTCATTTTGTCTTCTGTATGTAATAAACGGTAGAGTTAATAGTCAAATGATGAATGGAACAATCATTAGTTGATGAGTACAGCTTTAAAGCTGCTCTTCATGGTTATGTAGTCAGAGATTCCTTTGCTTCCAAGGTTAACTAGTTATCCTAACGTCTGCCTGATGGGTCAGGCCTTCCTTCCCAGAAGAGAGACAGCTGCCAAATTCAAAGCAGCGAGTTGTCTAAACTTCTTGGTGGATATATTCACACTCCTTCTAAGTCAATGAGTAGGTAAAAATGGTCAAACCAAGCAAGCACAAGGCAAGTCTTGAGGCAATAAAAGAAGTATAAAAAAAGGCCGTCACTGTTTCTTTGTTATGCGCTATACCTAATTGGGTTTAGTCAACCCCTCGCTTAAATTTCGTGTGTGGCTCTCAACTGCGGGAACTTCAACTTCGTATCGCCGACGACCTGATTTTTCAGCTTTAGGATCGCCATTTCCTTTTAACGAAACTGCAAACCGCAAACATGGCGTCGCGTTTCTTCTACGGCAGCGGCAGCGACAGCGACAGCTCGTCTGATGAGGAGGAGGAGGTCTACCGTTCCGGCTCCGGCAGCGAGGAAGATTCTGACGAGGATGACACCGACTCCGGCTCCAGCACCGACAGCGACGAGGAGGGCGAGGAGGGCCGCACTGGTGCCTCCAAGTTCTTGCACGATGACACCGATRGCGAGGAGAGTGAGGAGGAGGAGAAGGTCACAATCGTCAAGTCCGCTAAGGACAAGCGTCTCGAGGGCCTCGAGAGCACCATCCGCCTGATTGATAACGCTCAGAAGATCAACGACTGGGCTGTTATCGCTACTGGTGAGTCCACACCTTGTCTGGAAGGACCGGGGAGCCAGCAAAACTGGAGGGCCCAAGGAATGGCATGAACTGACATTATTTCCCACAGAGTTCGACAACCTGAACCGCCAGATGTTGAAGATTACCGGCCCCACCCCCAAGATCTACATCCAGGCCGTTGCCGAGCTCGAAGACTTCACCAATGAGACCGCTACCAAGCAGAAGGCCTCGAACAAGAAGATGAATGCTAGCAACAGCAAGGGCTTCAATGCGGTCAAGCAGAAGATTAAGAAGAACAACAAGGAGTACGCCACCCTGGTCGAGAAGTACCGCGCCGATAAGGATGTCTTCATGGCGGATGAGGTCGAGGAAAAGCCCGCCCCTGCTCCTGCCCCCAAGCCCACCAAGGTCGAGAAGATCGAGAACTTCGCTGCCGCCGCCGCTGCTGCTGGCGGTGAGGATGATGGATTCGCTACGGTTGGACGTGGTGGCAAGACTCTCCAGTACACCCCTGAGAGTATCCTCAAGCACCTCCGTGTCATTGTCGAGTCCCGCGGAAAGAAGAACACCGACCGTGCCGACCAGATCCGCACCATGCAGAAGCTCCTCGAGGTTGCCACTACCCCTTACCAACGCATCCGCACCTACATGACCCTGATCTCCACCCGCTTCGATCTTACTGCCACATCCGCCGCCACCTACATGTCAAGTGAGCAATGGCAGGCCGCAAACGAGGAGTACTCTTCTCTCCTTTCCGTGTTGGAGGAGAACCGTCAATTCCTTGTCAGCGAAGTCGCTGATGAGTGGGAGGATGACGAGAAGCAACCTACTGTTGCTCAAGGCGAGACTTTCTTCATTCCCGGTTCCGTTGTATCCCTTGTGGAGCACCTCGATGACAGCCTCACAAAGGGTCTCCGCGAGATTGACCCTCACACCTCAGAGTACATTGAGCGCCTGACGGACGAGCAGGCACTTTACTCCTCGCTTGTTCGCTCGCAGCTTTACGTTGAAAGTCTGAAGGGCGCTGATAAGAATGGCCAGGATAGCATGAACAGACTTGTTATCAGACGGTTGGAGCACATTTACTTCAAGCCCGCCAATGTCATTGCCATTGTCGAGCAGGCCAAGGACAAGGCAGTTCCCACAAGCATCAAGTCAGCGGTTACTGCTACCTATAAGTCTGGGGATATGCAGAGCCTCGTGGCTTCTATCTGCAACTATATGTTCGAACACAGCGATGGCATTCCCCGCGCTCGCGCCATGCTCTGCCAAATTTACTTCCTTGCCCTGCACGACCAATACTACAAGTCTCGTGACTTGATGCTCATGTCTCATCTGACTGAAAACATCGCCACTTTCGACGTCAGCACCCAGATCCTCTTCAACCGCACCCTTGTTCAGATCGGTCTCTGTGCCTTCCGCGCTGGGCTCATCTACGAAGCCCAGAACACCCTTGGTGAGATCTGCGGCAGCGGCCGCCAAAAGGAGCTTCTTGCTCAGGGTATCATCATGCAGCGTTACTCCACTGTCTCGCCCGAGCAGGAGCGTCTGGAGCGCCAGCGCCAGCTGCCCTTCCACATGCACATCAACCTCGAGTTGCTCGAGTGCGTTTACCTCACCAGCAGTGCTTTGCTTGAGGTGCCTTTGATGGCCCAAACCTCTTCCGCCCCCGAGCTGCGTCGCCGCATGATCTCCAAGACCTTCCGTCGCATGTTGGACTACAATGAACGCCAGGTCTTCACCGGTCCCCCCGAGAACACCCGCGATGGTGTCATTGCCGGAGCCAAGGCTCTTGCCGCTGGTGACTGGAAGCTTTCCGCCTCTACCTTCGCCGCGATCAAGATCTGGGACCTCATGCCCCAGCCCGAGTTGATCAAGGCCATGCTGTCCCGCCAGACCCAAGAGGAGGGTCTGCGCACCTACCTCTTCACCTACGCCCCCTACTACGACAGCCTCTCCATCTCTTCTCTGGCCACTATGTTCGAACTCGAGCCCAAGAAGATCGTCTCCATTATCTCCCGCATGATCTCGCATGAAGAGCTCGCCGCCGCTCTCGACCAGGTCAACGACGCCATCATCTTCCGCAAGGGCGTTGAGCTCTCCCGTCTCCAGTCCCAGATTGTCACCCTGGCTGACAAGTCCACCAACCTCCTCGAGTCCAACGAGAAGACCCTCGAGCAGCGCACCCAGGGTATGGCCAATGCCTTCCAGCGTGAACACGGTCCCGGTGCCCGTGGCGGCCGCGGTGGTCGCGGTCGTGGCGGTGGTCGTGGCGGTGCTCGCATTCCCCAGGGCGATCGCCGACCTGGTGGTCAGCAGTTCGGTGGTGGTGCATTGGGCGCAGCGATTAAGGCTTAGATTCTGATGTAATGGCATGTTCTTTCTCTTTTATTTTTCCCCCTTCATGGTTTCTTTTTTACTCCTGTCATCCCCTTCGTGTTAGTACGACCGTTCCTTTTTTTTTAGGTCGGGAAAATTGCCCCGTTTCTGCGCTTTTTTTTTTGTGATTGATCTACATGATATTCACGTATGGAAACGATCGAGAAAGAATCAAGGTGCATACTGGTTAGAAATTGACGGCTTACGGATTAGTTCTTCGTTCTGGTGTAGGTGCTTGTAGAGTTTTCTGTACTATAGGAAGTACATACATGTATATATCCAATACATACTTGATAACCTCATCGGTATGTGTCTCCTAAAGTCCACCTCAATTGATGAGATATGTGTTGAAAATATTGTCTGATGTTTCAGCCCGAGATGCTTTCCATTCATGTCGAGAATTTTGGAGGTAAGACAAGTTCACAGTCCTGGGGCATGGATCCTCAAGTTAATTCACATTATCAGCGTCTGTCTCTCTAGCTTAAAAGAAACTTGGGAGCCAACCGTACCTTCGAACGTACAAGTGGGCTTCTGGTTGACATGAACCCGGATCCCGCTTCTTTGTTATTGGTTATTTCAGTTATTTCACGCTACGAACATTCGAAATGATGCTTTGGATTAGGACAAAGAAGTGATACACTTGTCAGAGATGAAGACACCAAGGTTCCGATTCGTCACTATTGGCCCAGTTTCTAAGCCCCAAATTTGGACAATGTCGCCTTTTTCGAGCCATTGCACATGCAATTGACGATATCCTTCCAGTGGCTGGTCAAAGCACCAAAGATTGGAACGTGCAAGTCTTTCGCATCCTTGAAGTTGACGAGTGAGAAGCTCAAACACACTACGCTACACCAGACTACACCCACCGTCATCTATTGCGCTTTACTTATTCCCCTAGTATGCTTTGGCAAATACGCCCTGTGCTTTGACATGTTCTTTGATATTCGCCCCTTCCATCCCAGATAGGACTTATTAGTACGGGGGACACCGAGATGAAACAAAGAACGTTGAAGCAACACCATGGGCTGGGTTTCCGAGAGAACGCATTTCAACCTCGAGTCATTTCCATTGATAAGCTGCACGCCCGAGATCGTAGAGTTACTCTCAGCTTCTTTGTTGTCGAGCACATGGGCTTCTTGGATTTCAAAAATAACAAACACCTTTTGAAATGGCTCCATCTACACAAGCACGCAGAGCTCACCTTCCCCTGCTCCACAGGTCATTTCAATTCATCGTGTTCTTTGACCCGGTCTAATTCGATTTACCAGGATGTTTAATACAAATATGTTCATGTATATCCCACATCCCAATGCTTCTTCTTCACCCCAAGTTGCCACCAGGCCCTGTCCTGCCGTGCCACAAAGTTCGTATCCTGTTTCTCCAAGATGCCTCCTCGTCGTAGCACGAAGCGGGCGTACTCTGAGCCCCCTGTGGACGAAGAATCTACCAAGAAGCACAAACCGACCAATGGTAAAAGGGAGGTTTCTCCTTCTCCATCCTCCTCTGACTTTTCACCAGACGAAGGTGAAAGTCATTTGCCCCTCGCCCCAGAGGACCCCAACTATGTTGACTACAGTGCGATGTCTCAAGGAGGCCAGCATGAGGGGTCTTCACGCCCCCGAGACAACAGCGATGGAAACACAATGGGGACGAGCCCATTACCGACCCAGCGCTTGTTCCAGAAGGCTGGAACGCCGACGAGCTAGATCTCGATGTCAACGACATCGACAGTCAAATTGAGAGATGTGTGGAGAGAATCAGTGATAGAATTTTACCTGACTTCTTCAAGTTCAGACTGTCGCAGTATGAGAGAAGAAGAGCTGCTCGCGATGAAATGGTCCATTCTGAACCAACCGGACTCGGTTGGGACATCGTTCGACGCTTGAATCATTTGAAAGAGATCGAGACCCATCTCAATGCCAATTGGGACCCAGATAATCAGCTTCCCAATGCCAAAGCTCTCATCAAAGCTTACAGGGAAGAAAAATTAGGGTGGTCGAGAGGATGGGTCAGCTACTGGTCGAATGGCGTGCAGCTCAATAAGCCCCAGGAGTTTGACGCGGAATTTCATAAGAACCTGGCTGAGCAGCACGATACCACTAAAGCGTGGTGGGTGGAAGGTGTAAGTTGATCATCACCTCATGCAACACATTATCCTTAGTTCTGACTTGAGGTATCATATATAGCTCCTACCTCCAGGTCATAGCAATC